>JAJOOS010014223.1:0-29376 GCA_029582725.1 Solanum chiquidenum
ACAGTACGGTCCGTAGATCCATCTACGGACCGTCAATGGCCACCGTGGTTCCACACTTGGTCAGATTTCCCTGATTTGCCTCCATGACTTGGCTGCTAATCTACGACCACCATCTACGGAGCGTCAATGGACCTACGGTCCGTAGATCACCTCCGTGGATGCCCTTTTCTGCATTTCTTTCAGCTGTCTCTTTAATTCCGCGCCTGAACATCTTTCCTGCAAAATATGATAAAAACACATAAAAAACCAATACGAAAAGACCCTAGACACACACAACTTGTAAGTGAAATGTATTAGAAATACCGTAAACTCACAGTATATCAGTTATTATCTACCAACCTGAATAGTTCCTTAGCTTTCTCCTTACAGCCTTTAAAGTCCACCCTGAATTCGGAGCTCAACTTGATTATGTACTCTTGAATCCATTCTGCAATGTCCTCATCATGTTCAATTCCATCTGTTGGAAATTTCATTCTGAGAGGGATAGCTTCATCCCCGATGCGGTTCACTACCTGGAGCTGGTCATGTAATTGTATGGCTGATGTTTCGCCATCACCTTTTTGTTTCGACCCTTCCACCTCTATATTTTCTATAGGATTGTCAAGTTGAGCATTTCGGGACTCGTTTCTACCTCAATTACCTCCGTCGTGGCACTTGCAGATTTCTGATTCTCGTTCTCCACCTCCATCGCGGCACTTGCAGAGTTCTGATGGGAGTTAATATTTGCTTGTATTTCTGTTTCCATAGTTATGTCTTCCCTTTGGGCTGGTATAATTATTTCCTGTAGGCTGGAATTGTTTGGGCCTTCAGGTTGGCCCAAAATTTCTTTTAATTGACCCGCTATAGCCCACAAAGGACCTTTCCCCTTCATATGCCTTCCACGCGCTTCTTATTTTGAGTTGTCCTTGTTTTTCGCTGACCCCACGTGGCTTGTCTCCCCAAAAGCTAAATCTTTCATCAAAATAGGTCTCTGCACTACATTGACTGCTGGACTAAAACCAGCCGGTTCTGATTTCTCTTTCTCTGCTCTAAAAGTGACCGGCGCTTCCACCCATACCGGGATAGTGAAGACGAACCCTTCAGCAGTTACTTCTAACTCCGGCGGAATCAGTTTTCCGTCCCCTTTCACCTTGATTCTGGCCCAGTGCAAGTGGCTTTTTAGAGATTTCTCCTCCTCTGTTTCGATGTATCCCCCACACTGATCGCCGATCTTTTTGAAGATGCTGTGCGACCACAAGCACAGTGGAAGCCCTAATATTCTGACCCACACCCAATCTCTAGTGATGTTTTCCGGCCAGCAGCCTGAGGTAGGGTTCCACCATTCGAGTGACAAATTCATCTTTTTCCAACTCCAGGTTCCATTCATGACGTGTTCTGCTATTTTCTTTGATGGGAGCTCAAATAAGAATAGACCATCGTTCATTGCGAAGACATTAGTACCTCCGGTTGTCTTCTATGAGTTACATGCCCATCTCCTGATCTCGTTCAGAGCTGGGGTCTCTTCTGTCGCAGTATGAAATCTACCGACGAGGCATCTATTTAGAAGATTCTTCTCAGAAGTGGATCCATCACCTGTGATTATGATGCTGTTCTAGTTTGCCTGTAGATGTGCCTTCCTCAAGGCCTCCGTTGTCCATCTGCTACTACTGTTGCATGCATCTTTGAAAGATAGTGTTTGTTGTCTTGTTGGTGCTTCCTGCAACTCATGAATGGTTTCTGGGACGTAGATAAATTTTGAAATTTTGTGGGATATGTGACCCCACCCTCCTTTGTAATAACTCTTCGGAGTAATAATGATGGATTTGTTTTACCCCTGTATGGCTATGAAACTGATGTATCTCCCATTTTCATTGAACTTGAGGGTGCAAAATAACTCTGAGAAGTGGTCCTTTGTCTTCCATCTTCTGACTTCTTTCCCCTGTGTTTTTGATGCTTCAATAAAGACTGCCACCAACCATTTTAGAGTTTTATGAGTAACTCTAGCTCTTCTCATTAATTTCCTGCCACGCTCGGTCCAATCGTACCATGCTTCTACTCCTGACTGGCATTTAGTGATCTCGTATGACTTGAATCCGGCATTGTAGTAAATGCTGTTTTCCCCTGATGCATCACCTCCGGTCGTCCTACCGGAGCTGGGCCCCCAATAACGGGAAAGTTTGAACACTGACGAAAGGTGGTCTACTAAAAGATTTCCTCGATATTGGCGCCTAAGAGCATTTTAATTTAGCGAGGTTTTACTGTATCCATATTTAAGTACAATGAGTCAAATTACTTGCCAAAAAAAGTACGATGAATCAAATATGCAATAACAATATAATAATCCAATAATATGATTCCTGGATTATAATCCTTGCAATATAATGCCTGCATAACTTGTCCAAGAAAAAAAGACCTTTATGGTTTGTCATTTCCTAAATATTTTGATTTGTGATGTGCTTATGGCGGTAGGGATATGGGTGCTCACATACAACTCGCATAGATAGAGTATGAGATGTATGTTTGTGTATATACTTGAAGTCATCGAGCTAAAACAAATATGAAAAATTTCTGCAATTAACTTTCTTATTCCACAAAAATATCTCGATAACCTATTACTTTACTTAAATAGGTGCATATACGTGCAAGCATAGACACATGCATAGACATGTAACCAAAAATTGAGACTAAAACCCTGACCAACCTATGCTTCTTGGTGATGTTGTGGTTAATGGATCATAATGTGAATTGGTCAAATGTAGTGCATATCCCACACCTCAAAAGGTTTTTTTTGAAGGATTGTGTGACATGGAAATTTCGATCAATTTCATTGGTCATAAGCATATATGTTCACCAAAGAACTGATCTAGTTAATGAGAAGTATTAGCTTCACATCAATTATATTCTACAAAACGTCTTAATCACAAGTTTCTCTATCGCATTCTTGTTTCTTCCTCTAATTCTCAAATTAACCTCCGACTCCCCAATTAATTTATTCTCCTTTTCTTCCCCATGCACTCCCCATACTGCTTGTTAGAGATGGTCAAATGTCTTGTTTTTCTTAATTCTTGTAGGCTTTGGGTATATGTGGTTTCCTGCTATTACATGAGTAACCCATCTTAAATTATTTATTATATATTTTGTCCTTTTTAGTTCCAATTGAGGTGCTCTAATGTCCAAACGTGGGTCGTAAAAATTTAAAAGGCGGAGTGACTTGGGATACTCCTATACTTGGCTCGTTTGTCATATGGACCCTTCTATTCATGACTTTGCCGACTGAACACTTACAAGTTATTAAAACACATTATTTTAAACCCCTCTGACCATTGACCAAGCTTATGCGACTTTTATTTTGCTGAAGCAGATAAAATGCATGGTAACACACGTTTAAAAGTAAGTGAAGACAATAATTCTAATTTTAAAAAATATTAAAATTAAAAGAAAACAATATAACAATTAAAAGAAAAGAAAGAAAAATTCTCCATCCCTATATCTGCTTCTTCCTCATAATTTTCCCATTGTGAATCATCCTCTCTTTCCCCCTTCCCCCTTCCCCCCTCCCACCACCACCACCACACACACACACTCACACCCTACTTCCTCTTTCCATACTCTTCCTATAATCTTCAGTTGGGTCAGAGATAGTTGCAACTACTTCATCAACAAAGAAAATGGTTGAAGAATACATATGCTTGCTCACACAATCCCTCACAACACCTCTCAGCCTCTCTATTTCTTTCTCCCTCATTGTAGTATGGTTTGTTTGTATACAAATTTCTCTTTGATTGCGACGTTTGAATTCAAAATTGTACATCTGAGAGTTCTGGAATGATTGGGGAAAAGGGTGTTTATTCAGATTTGTGCGGAAGAGAAAGAGCAAAAGAGTGGGAGGTTCATGTTTGTGAAATGGAGGTGGATTTTAGATGGGATTTTGAAAAACATGTCTGATGCTTTCAAAATTGAAGGCAATTTTAACTATAGGATTTTGGATGGTTTTCTCTGTAGTGACCCATCTTCTAGCCCCCTTCTTTTCTTTCTCATTCTCCATTTTAGTCACTTTCTCACCACCATTAAATAACAAAATTTATAATAAAATACCTTCACAAGGCTTTGCTTGTCTCCTCTTTAACAGGAGAAAAGGGGGAAAAACAAAGAAGAAAAGATTAGAACTAAATAGCAAAATAGATGAAAACCTTAGAAGAGAAAACAAAATGGAAGTCTTGGAAAGACTAACAAACTATTCTAGTTAATTGAAGAAATCGAGAAAGATAGGGAAGAGGATCACCATAATAGTCTAATTTTGGAGATGAGTTTGAGATTTTCCTTTTAGAAAAATAGTATTTGTAATGATAAAAATGATGTGGCAATTTAAACCAAAGTAACAATTTTATCTGATGTAGACAGTGATGTGTTATCCACATCAGCGTGATTGAGAGACACGATTAGAGGGGTTTAAAATAACACGTTTTAATAACTTTTAAGTGTTCAGTTGGCAAATCCGTGAATAGAAGGGTCCAGGTGACAAACAGAGCCAAGACAGGTTTCCCAGGTCATTCGGTCCATTAAAAAAGAACTAAAAATATTGGTGTTGGGAGACAAACTGATGGCTGTTAGCATGAATCCAATTAGATTCCTTCCAGTGTCATCATGATCCTAGTGCCAGGTGTGTCTGTTTGTAGTTGTTCCATGGTTATGTTCTAGTTTACAAAGATAGACACCAATAATTCTGATGTAAGTGATCTCTGGCTTTTGTTTGGTTTGTTAATCTGAGAGTCATTAACTATATCCTTATGATCTGGTTATTTAGTTATTTGTGATGTTCATTATTTCTCTTGTTGGTGTTGTTAGATGTTTTTTGTAACTTCGATCTTGCATGTGCACCTCATGCAATGGGAGAATGAAAGTTCCGTTCGAGATGCTCTCAACAGATGCAATGTAATATGGGAATCTATTGAATTGGAAAAAGTGAGTCCAATGCTTTACCTCTTTCTCAATATTATATGCTGTGGAGTCCTTTTGCAAAAAATAGGAAGTTAGGAACATATTGTCCTTTCTTTACTACAATATCTCCTCTTTTGAACCTTTTTGATGTATCTTGAATGGATATATCGCTTAGACTTTCATATCATTTTTTTTATAAATGTTGTTTTTTTTTAAAAATGGGGCTTGCGATGTCAACTGATGTTCTATTTTTTCATTCAAATCCAAAAGAGACAGCAGTGCCTTGGTTTACTATTTTACAATGAGCTGTTGCATGTATTTTATCTACTTCGGATATGCGACTACAAGAATGCTGGTCAACATGTTGACAAATTGGATGCTGCCATGAAGTCTGATTTACAGAGGAGGCAACAGATCAACGAACTGAGTAAGGAGCTTGATGCAGTGAATGAAAGTCTCTCTCGTTCTGATTTAAATTACAGAGACAGATCTGCTCTTTCTGCAAAACAAGCTCACCTTGAGGAGCAACTTAGTAACTTAACAGGAAATGACAAAGAATTTTCTGAACCAATATACTTTGGAAGTGCGAGACGAACTTGGGAAGACAAGCTTGAATTGGCACCACCTCCTGTTGATGGAGAGTGGCTACCTAAAGGTGCTATTTATGCATTGATAGACCTTACAGTAACCGTTTTTAACCGTCCAAAAGGACTTTTTAAAGAGTGCTTGAAGAGGATCCAGTCTGGCCTGCAAACTGTTCAAGGTTGGTTCTATGAAATAGGGTACAGTAGGCTCTATGTGTGTGTTCTGTATGGTGGAAAATTTCCAGATAATGTTTTCCAATTTTCGCATGTTCGGTTAGTCAATTTTTGAAAATATTTTCTTTAGAAAAATAAGTTTCTTTAAAATGAGGAAACTTGCTTTTCTAGTGGAAGTAGAGAAAAAAAGTTCCACAAGTGACATTCCACATTGATTGTGTCCTCCTCACCCTCCAATACACCTCATTTTCATCCCCACCCTCTAGCCCCCATCAACACCACCCCACACCCCTACCCCACCTCACGTCTCATAGTATTTGTCTATGTTGTATATACAAATACTTTTAGGATAATATTTTTGCATATGTACCGAACACAAAAAAATAAGTAAGAAACCCACTTATTTTCCTAGAGAACATTTTCCGTGGAAAATATATTCCTTCATACCAAACACACCCTATATCTTCACACTTTCTCATTTGTCAGTGTTCTGTACAGTTAGTACTGATTGTTGGTTTCCTAATCGGTCTATGGATATCATCACACTTGGCAGCTTTGGGTTATAACCTTAAATTTCAGGGTAATGGATCTCTCATGCATGTTCCCATATTTGGTGGATTAAGTCAACCTTTATTCTTTAGCATGTAACCAAACTTCGACCATGGAAATTGCAGTCAAGCAAATCACGGGTTAATACAATCACGTCACAACTCACTGTATTTGCTAAATAAACTGTCAACTTAGTGTTCCTTAAATCTAGAAATTGTTTGTAATTCCGTGGTTCTTATTGACCATCTTATTTTGTTAAATAAACACTGGAACTGTGTTACTTGAGGATCTTCTATAATATAAGATAGAAATGTGTCCTAGAGAAAGTATCAACAATATTGAATTAATCTAAATGAGCATTCCTCTGGTGAATTACATTTTAGGTTAGACTGCATGAAGTGAACTCATTCTTGCTCCATGAACTGAAATAACTATTGTTTAAGTTTGTCTGTGTTCTCTAGTCATAGCAGTTTGTGCTTGTACTGTAAATTTATTTTCCTTGACCTGGCCCTAACTAGATGTCATGTATAGGATAGGAACTGGAAATTACTATTTACCTTTTTGTTAAATACCAACATTGTAAGTTCCTTGTTGGTAGAGACTATAAAATTTCGTATTGGTCTTGAAAATTTTGCAAAAATTCATGAATCAGTCCATTAGCTAGAGAATGCCTTCTAGCAATTTATTTTTATCCCATCATGTTTAGATTCTATTCTCATATCTGAATTCTGAATTGTTATATTCATGTAGAGGAGCTGAAAAAGTATGGGATTCTTGATGGAATGAGAGGTAAGGGCTCTTGTTTCTCTCTTGTGCATTTATTTTTATCTTCCTTAAGTGATGCTAGATCATGAGATGCCATATTATCATATTTTCTATCGTTGGTTTTGTTTCTTTTAGTTAGAAATAAAATCTTGTCTATTGTCATTTTCACTATTTTCCGTCTTTGATATTATTGTCTTTATTTTAGGTAGACATGAAATTATTGTTAGCTATAGATTATCTATTTTTTAGTTGGTGCTGTTAGGTTTATTCTTTTGGTAAGAGATAGATTCTAGTTTACTTGTGGCAGTAGTTTGTTATAAACTACTCTGCTGGTTGCTTTGTAAAGCTCTACTCTTTACTGAGTAATATTTTGTAGGCGTTTTTGTCTCTAAAGTAGCATCTTTTATCTGGCATGGGACCAGACAGATTCACTTATATTGAGGCTCGGATAGACTGTTGTTGCGACATAATAGGCTCTGCTTCATCAATTTCCCAGTTGACTATCTCTGTAATAGGATTTTGTAATATTACCCCATTGTTGTCATGATCGCTCTCATCTGTTGCGTGATTGCTTTCTACCTGTTTATCAGTGTCTTCAGTCTCCATCAAGGTCTCTTTATCCCCCATTATCTCTGAGGATTTCTCACCATCCTTGTGAACGTTGGACTGTTCTCAGTTGTGAACGTTGGACTGTTCTCAGTGACTTGAGAATCACCGTGTAAGACTCTTTGTGCTATTATTTTCTCGATGCAATCGAAAGATCTCTGGACTGTCAGCAAGCCTTCTATTTCTCCTTGAAAGTTGTTAACAATAACTTGGGCTGCCACATCTGGGCCTATGCACCAAGCTTGTGAATTATTTTGCCCAGACGTATAGCCCTCCTTTGGGATTTCCTTTAAATGACTCACATGCCCCTCATTTAAATGGCTCACGTGCCCCTCACGAGCTGACATCGTGACTTTATTTGCAGGGGCCACGTGCTGCAGTATTTGAAAATCCATAAGTTGACGGGATTCACTATCATCATCACAGATCCTCTCTGCTAAAATCCTTTGGTTAAATCGTTGGACTGGGTAAAAGGTGTCTTCTTTCCCCTTATTGTTTTTCAGCATAATTTCAAATCTTGGCGTACATTCCAGCCAGATTTGAAAGTAGAATTTTATGCCGTTCCGCGACACAGCCACCTCTTTCGGAATTTTTCTACCGTTGTTTGCAACCAGGATCCTCGCCGACTTCATACAGCTCTTGCCTATCTCTTGGAAGACCTTCTTTGACCATAGGTACAAGGGAATTCCCACCGCTCTGATCCATGTTTCTTTAACAGGCAGACTTAGAAATACAGCCTGTTGTTGGTGTCCACCATTCGAGATGAAGGCTTGTCTTCCATCTCCGCTGGCCTGGATAATCTGCTCTGCCATGTTTCTGTTTGGGAACTCAAACAGAAATCTCTCATCATTTAGCTCGTATATGTCATTCCGAAAACATTCTTCCAGTTAGAAGACGACCATCTTCTTAGATCTGCTAGAGTTTGCCTCTCTGTAGACTTCTCACTACAAAACCCTACTAGACATCTAGATAAAAGGTCACCTTCCTGCGCTCCTATTTTATCTAGGATTTCTACTGTACCCCTCACATTTTTGATCTCTGCATTGCGTAAATTCCTGGATTGCTATTTACTATCTTGAATAGCAGTAGCGTAGGGGTAATCCAAGACCACCCTAGTGCTGGGTATTTTCACCTTTACCTTCTGACATTTAATGAATCTATCAATCTTCAAAGACATGTCCAACCACCCAGCATTCGATGCCAACTCTGGTATTATAATTCCAGACTTCCCCCCTCTATATAATGCTATGATGTTTATGAACCTCCCATGTATATTATGCTTTCTTGTGCAGTAGTGCTCCGACTCATGCTCAGCCATTCTCCATCTTCTTGTCTCCTTTTTCTCCTTGGATGCTTCTCTCAAGCATTGGCAGATCTATTCCATCACCTTCCTACTCATAGAAGATCTGTGCATCATCTTTCTGTTTCTCCTACCCATTCGTACCATTCAACTTTGTCATTTTCCTATCTGGTGATATTGAAAGACTTAAATCCTGTGTTGAAATAGATTCGATTTTCCTCCATTCTATTGGAAAGTAGTTTATCAATAATCACAGTGGGTGATTATTGTTGGCTTGAAAGAAAAGGGTTGAATCCGGTGGGAGTAACCGGAAAAGATGTGCTTCTCTCTCCTAAGAAGTAGGAGAGAGAAAGGGTATTGGGAACTGTGTTTCCAGGTGCTTTTTTACGATGTGCTGAAGTGACTAGTTTAAAAGAGAGAAATAATTTTAATGACTATGTTGCAAAATTGAGGAACTGTAAGATTCCAATGGAAGAGCATTTCCCACTTCCCTAAATAATAGGAGAAAAGAGTACACAGAGACATTTGGTAGTTTCACTTATCATAAATGCATTTCTTCACCTTCAGTCATGGACGCCTCTCTCTGTGAGATGGAGTATATGAGAGTATCCCTTGATTCTTTTGTTTTGAATAATTCCAATCTCTGTAATAGATGAGCATATTGAAATGCCGTCCTGATAGTTGCACATCCAAAGAAATTGGACTATTTGGAAGGATTTTTTTTTTGTTATGGGCCGGTCTGAGCTGGGCAGCCTGGGAATTTGGCGCTAGTCTATTCTGATTCTTGGAGAGGGAGGTCATGCTATAGAACACTAATCAACTGAGGGCCCTTAAGAAGGGTCCCTTGATGGCTCCTTTCTATCTCAGAGAGGGCTAAGCGAGCTAAGGCAGGATTACTGTCACCCTTTTCTTTCATTATTGCTATTAAAAGGAGTTAAATGGTATGCTCAAGAAGGCCAATATGGATGATGGTTAAGGGGGTTCAGGGTGTTATACAATGATGGTGGAAGTCTGGAAATAACACATTGTATACCAATGATTCTCTGATTTTCTGTGATGTTAAAGTGGAGCAAGCCACACACCTGTGGTTTATAGCAACTGTTGAGGCGGTCTCAGGCCTTCTGTCAACTGGAGGATTGATGCCTTCAGGAGGAATTTCATATGGCAAGTATATAAGGAGAAGAAATGATACCATTTAGTAAACCAGAAAACTCTCACAAACCGGAGGGTGGGTGGGGGTCTGGGAATTAGAAACTTGAGACAGCAAAACAAGAGTACTAATGAAATGGCTAGGGATGTCTACCTTTGGAGGACCAGGCATTATGGAGGATGGTGATCAATGAAAAATATGGAGGTAGGGACAGTGATGTACATGCAATGTGGCTAGTTCATATGGAGCAAGCGTAAGTAAATCAATAAGATGTCTTTGGCAGAAATTTTTTAAGAACCCAGCATCAAAGTGGGCAATGGGTTGAAGACTTTCATTTTTGGAATGATGATTGGATTGGGAGTGGGCCACTTAAAATATTTTTAAAATTTTTCCAGGCATTTTCAGTGTAGTGCAACAACCTGATGTGACTGTAGCTGAGATATGGAGTCACCAGGGTTGGAACTTAAGCTTGTTGGAACTTGAGCTTTAGAAGATTTTAAATGATTGGAGGTGAATAGAGTGATTGAATTTTTCAAACATCTGGAAAATTTTAGAGGAACTATTTGGCAAGAGGACAGGCTGGTATGGGAAAGAAACATCAGAGGATTTTTTTTGCTGTGAAATATGCTTATAAGGTTCTAAACAGGGTTTGGACAACATTATGGTCCTTGGCATTGGAAGCACTACGGAAAATGAAGGTACCATTCAAGGTGGTATTGTTCTGCGGGTTAGTGGTGAAACAGGCTGTTTAACACATGACAATTTGATCAAGAGAGGATTGTGCCTGTGCTCAAAATGCTTGTTGTGTGGTAAAGACAGTGAAAGAATTAGCTATTTATTTTTACATTGTCGGGTGACAACAGATTGTGGAAGCTGTTCATGGGTATGAAAAGCTTGAGCAGAGAATGCCCAGGAGAACTGATGAAATGTTGGCATGCTGGAATGGCACAGGTGCAGGATCGGGACAGAAGAGGTGGTGGGACATCGTCCTAGATTGTATTTGGAGGGAAGGGAACTCAAGATGCTTTGAAGAGTTAAGCTAACTCTGAATAAGTGATCAAGATGAAGTGTATATTTTTTGTTTTTACTTTCGGTGTAAAGAAACTTTTGTACAAGATGTAGAGTCTCTTGTAGATCTCATTGGATCCTTGTTCTGTTTGATTGCTAGTTCTTTTTTGGTGAATTTTCTTGGACTCTTGTAACTAGTTTGAGTTCTTAGCACAATCTTTGTGCTCACAACCACTTATTGAATATATTGAAATCTGTTAACATTTTCAAAAAATAAAAAAACAAGTGTGTGTGTGTGTGTGTGTGTAGACTGGCTTGGGGTTGTCTTTTAGTAGGTTGGGCCAGGCCAACCTCCCATCTAACATGTTTACCAACGGCTGGTAAGTTGCAATAGCTCTAAATTGTTGAAAATTTCTATCTTATAAATACGACCCTCATGAAGTTTGTTTTTAAGTGACTCATAATATTTGATAAATTAATTTGACAATTATGACATCTTGTTCAATCTTCTTGTCCTCCCCTCTTCATTTTCCCTCTTTTTCTCTCTCATTTTTTTTTTTTTTCCTCTCATGCTTCTTTCTTTCTCTCTGTCTGTTCTGCCCTTTCTCATTCCTTCCCGGCCTTATCTCCTTCCTTCCCTTATTTGTTCTACATCATTATAATTGTATATTTATTTAGTGTTATAAATATACACCTAACAAACCGTCCACTTCACTATGCAAAATTTCAATTTTGTGGAGAAAAAAGTGATTTTATATATGGTCAGTGATTATCTAAATTGTTGGTACATGTGCTTTCTGTAGTGTCATGCTATAGGTATTTTCTTACATTGCTTTAAAACTGTTTCTGCAATGTTCTTGAGCCAGAAGTGGATTTGCAACACTCTGCTATTTGGATTGCCAGTGTTTATTTGATGCTCCTTATGCACTTTCTTGAAAACAAAGTAGCAGTTGATCTTACGCGTTCTGAATTTGTTGAAGCGCAAGAGGTTTGCTTTCTAGCTCTGTCTATTTCTGTTCATTGCCATTCAATATCTTAAAGCTCTATGGATTATTTATTAAAGAATGAAATCTAGTCAGCTTACTAATTTGATAAGGTAAATAATCTAGTAAGCTTACTAAAGAAGCTTACCAGTAAAATCATGGGTTTCTATGGGTGGAGAGGAGTGGCTTTGTCAAGAATGTCGAGGGTTTAAAATGCTACAGTGAGAATTAGAATATAAATGGCAGCTATAGCAACTCTGCTCCTCTACATGTTATCAGTTGCTTGTTCGAAAAACAACAAAAGGAGAAATCCGTCAGTTTTCTATAAGCCGGCTATACCAAATGGTGTTACCGACAAAACACAAAGAACACGGAATTAAGCCCAGCAAATAAGGAAAAAGAAGCAGATATGTTGAGAACTTGATGATTTGATGAATACTAAGGACACCTTTATAAGGTTATGGTGGGATATGTTTAGCTGTTTGGAACTTCTTGGGCAATGTTAAAAACTATGAAGTATTTGATGTTTTGTTGGAGGAACGGGAGAAGGAGTAGAAGACGTCGGGTATGGAACGTGGTTCCTCTTGCGATGATGTGGGTTATTTGGAGAGAAATAGGAGAGCTTTTGAGGGGGTAGATTTGAGTTTTACTCAGCTGACGAGTAGTCTCCTGTCACTTATTTTCTTTTGGTGCACCCATGAAGTTCCTTGTTGTATAGAAGAATGGGTGGAGTTTGTACAGAATTATGTCTTGTTGTATTCTTTACCTTTTGGTATTAACCCTTGTATACTATCAGATTTTTGGCCATGTTTATGAATGAAATACGTTAATCTGATTAAAAAAAAAGAGTACACATTTTTAAGTGTTAAACACAAGATGCATATGGTATTAGCCTAATGTGGGATAATGTCTTGCAAAAGAACTGAATACTTCCAATATTCTAACTCTATTATTTTAATACCAGCACTCCACTAAAACTTAAAATGAAAAAACCCAACTTCAGTCATTTTTTTTTGAAAAGATTGAAATTAAATGGTAACCGTTATAGTTGCTGAAGAACCTGCTGAATTGTATCACTGAAACCTAGTACGAAAAGCTTTTCATTAATTCAGTTTTGGATGCCTTACCTACTTACATGATGTCCATCTTCCCTATTCCTAATGGGGGTAATACAAAGACTTGATAAAATTAGGAGGGATTTACTATGGAAAGGGACTGAGGAAAATGATTCCACTGTCCAACATTTAGTCAAGTGGAACGAGGTTCTCTGGGGGAAGAAACATGGGGGTCTAGGAGTTAAGGAATTTGAAAAAGCAGAGCAAAGCCCTTAGACTAAAGTGGTTATGGAGGTATTCTCAAGAGCCTCAACCATACTGGGGAAAAGTAATTCAAACAAAATATGGAGAGGAGAACAAGTGGATGGCAAAGGAGGACTACACCATATGGGGTAAGCCTATGGAAGTCCATCAGAATCTTGTGGCCTCTCTTGAAGATCAATACGACCATCAGGGTAGGAAATGGCATCAGGACTTCATGTTGGGAGGATAAATGGTTGGGCATTTTATCTTGAAAAGTATCTTTCCAGAGATGCATGACTTGGTAGTGAATAAACAAGTGAGTGTAGCTGAGGTTTGGACACAACATTGATGGAATTTCCAGTTTAGAAGGAACTTCAATGATTGGGAAATCGAGACCGTGACTGATTTTTTTTGAAGGCTGGAAGTTTTTACAGGAACAAGGGATGAACATGATAGATTATGGTGGAGCAGAAATAACAAAGGCACATTCAAGGTAAACTCTGCATATAAGTTGCTAAATCAAGATGGACAACAACCTTCTCTTTGGCCTTGGAAGCAGATTCGGAAACCTAAAAATCCCTTTCAAGGTGTCATGTTTCACTTGGCTTCTGGCAAGAGAAGCAATTTTAGCACATGAAAATCTCAAGAAAAGGAAGTTCTCCATGTGTTCTAGATGCTATTTATGTGGGGAAGAGGTTGAGACAGTCAATCATCTGTTTCTCCAGTGCAGAATAATATCTCAGCTATGGAGGATTTTCATTAGGCTCAGGGGTTTTGCTTGGGCTATGCCTAACAGAATCACACATCTTTTATACAGTTGGGGAGAAGTAGGGGCGGGAGCTGCAGATAGAGATAGATGGAGGATTGTCCCAGCCTGTATTTGGTGGACTGTTTGGAAAGAAAGAAATGCTAGATGTTTTGAGAGCAAGAGCTGTGATCTTCAATAGATCAAACTAAATTGTATCAGGCTTTTTTGCTTCTGGTGCAAGCAGATGTATTTAGAGGACACTGAATCCATTATAGATATCCTAGGTTCCTGTTAGGATTCAAATTCAGTTTTCTTACTATTTTAACAAGCTGTAAATATGGTTTTAATGCAACACATGCACTGATTCAATGAATATACACAATGTTACCTTCTCAAAAAAAAAAAAAAGCTTTAGTCACCTGAATCTCACCGGAAAAGTCTTAGCAGTTAGAATCACATTGAAAAGTTTTGATCTCAAGAATTTAGACAACAAGTTACTCAATTTAGCCGAGATGTTAGTCAGACGTGGTGCTACCAGAATTATCATTCGAAAGAAGCATGGTGCCATTGAACCAAAAGACAGTGGTGCTGCTAGAATTGTCACCCCAAAGAGAAAAGAAGACGGAAAAACCTTAAGCGGGCAGATGGTATATGGCCACAGCCACAGCCAGTAAATTAAAACTACTTAAGCCTCTATTAAGATCATAGATGACATGTGAGAAAATAAAAGAGAAGAAGATATATTTTTTAGTTGATGATTTGATGAATAGAAACCAACTATATAGGTGTTAAACACAAACCACATATACATAGTCCATTGTGTAGAACATGTGTAGAACATCTAATATAAGAACTTAACACTTCTATGGATTCCGTCTCTAAAACTTTTTCTAAGCCTCTTTAAGATAGAAAAGGGAGGGGGAAATGAAATCAAGTGTAAGTAGGCAAAACCTCTAAAACATTGTTAATAAGCGCTAACTTCCCCTCAAAAGAAATCTTGTCTTTTCTGGTTCGATAATTTCTTCTTGCATTTTCCAAGATTCTTTCCCATATGGAGATGGAAGCAGAATGGCTCCCCAAGGAAGCCTAAGATAAGTATTAGGAAGAGAACAATACCACTGCCCAAAAGCTCAACAAGAGGTTGGATGTTTGAGAAAAGTTGACATGAAGATTGGAGGTGCTTCTCTGTGATTCCTAGCATCACATGGAATCAAAGTGTCATTTGCAAAAAAATATATGTGAAATGTGTGAATTTCAGGCCTTGCAAAATGGTGCAAAACCCTTAAGCCATGCTTGATGTATAGCAGTGTCTATCATATAGTGAAGACCCTCTATACCAATATTAAGAGGCAAGGAGAGAGGGAATCCCCTGCCTTATGCCTCTTTGGGAAGGGGGGAACCCGACGAGACACCATTGAAGAAATGATAAGAACATGAATCTGACGGAAGTAAAACAATGAGATCCAACTGATCCATTTATGCAGAAAGCCCATATTCTCCAATAGAGAAAGAAGGAAACTTCAATTTACATGATCAAAAGCCTTCTCTATGTCAACTTTGCAAATGATGGCATGGATGACTTGTCTAGCTCTGTAATCAAGGCATTCATTTGCAATTAAAGAAACATCAATGATTTGTCAACATTTAATGAAAGCCAACTATTGCAGAGAGATCACTTTCCTGATAATCCTCTTAAGTTTTTCTACAAGAACCTTTAGAGAGGATCTTGAAGGAAGTAAAAAATTTCTGCTGAAAAATTTCTTCTTGTTTGGGAATTTCGTCAAGATCCACTTGGAGTCCTGCTTGCTGAACCATTTCACCATTAGAGAGGGTTCTTGTTTTAGCTTCAATATCAAATTTCAGTTAGTCAGCAAGGATATATGATTTCCTGGATTTCGAATGTCCAAAAGTGTAAAGGTTCCATTCTGGGATGTTAATTTGGAAGAGTAAACAAGATGGGGAGATCCTTGACAATGAAAAAGTCTCACCGGCCTTTTAATCGTAGCAACAAAATTTTCTGTTTCCATCCACGTATGTTAGAATTTGAAATAAGAATGCGGCTTGTTTCCTACTGCTTGCACTGAAGCAGGATGGGAGAATGATTAAATAGTATTTTAGTATTGCGTGATATAGCAAAAACAGTCATCCTTTCTAAAGAGCCAAAATATTATTCCATCTTCCTGTCATAGAAACCCCACCGTTTTTTGGATTTCACAGCTGAATATTAGTTTCTTGAAGGCATATAATGTAGCATACCATTTCTTGACTAAGTTGGCATGTGGACATGCGATTTGGGATCATGATTTCAAATCCCAAATTCTCAAAAAAACAAGATTTGGGATTCCAAAGTGTGATTTCAAAAAATTTTAAATGTAAAACTTGACCATAAGTTTATATTTTACAAAAAAAGACCATAATTTTAAATTTTGCGGAAAAAGATTCATGGTCAATGTGAAGAGATTCTCCCTACCATGTAGGAGAATTTTATCAAAGAATAACTAATTACTACTATTGCTGATTTATTGGACTAGTGAATCCTTGTAAAATTATGTGTATTTGGAAGTTTATAATAACATATAATCACAAATATCTATTTATAGAAGGAACATGGAGAAATGTGATTTACTAACTGGGCGTCTTAGGAAATTCCGATATGTTTTTGAACTATGATTTGCTCTTTTAGTGAGATTACATAAGGGTTGGGGACTTCAAATCAACATGATTTTAAATCACTGATGTCCAATAATGTCCAAACGGCTCTTAAGAGTTTTAAGAGCAAGCATTTGTCCGAAAAAATCATCCTGGTTTAGTGAGTGATATGTCCCTTACTTTTGCCAATTCCACTTTGGTATTTTCAGCCGTTGTCAATTTAGCAACCCACGACTCTTTAAGTACAGGAACTCATTATTAATTGTGTTCTCACTCTTTCTTTCTGTTATGTGATACCATGCATTTATTATATGATGGAAAGGTTAATAGAATCTTTTATTTTAATTTAGGCATTGGTGCAGATGAGAAATTGGTATATTCGCTTTCCAACAATTTTACAAGCTTGTGAGTGTGTTATTGAAATGCTTCGAGGACAGTATGCACATTGTGTCGGCTGCTATGATGAAGCAAATTATCATTTCCTTGAAGCTTCAAGGGTATGTATAAATTTGAATCCTTCTTGAAGAGCCTTCCTTATTTTTCGTAAGAGTATAAATCAGCTAGTGCAAATCATCATTTCCTTGAAGCTTCAGCGTAGTTTATTTTAAATTTAAAATGCAAAGGAGTTTTCTCACAATTCCGAAAAATTGTGTGCTTGAATGGGAATTACATGCTACTTTTATGTTCAAGTTATTGGTACAAGAAAGACATCAGTAATGACCACTGTTCAGACTTCTATTCCTTTCCATCATGGCGATTAAATTTACCCAACTGATTTATGGAAGATGGATTATCTTGAGTTTATTGAATCTGGATTTATGCTTCTTGATTTATTTGGATTTGCTGTAGGACAAAAGTGTAATATCACAAAGTCCGACTGTTTGAAAACTCCAACAGTCCAATGTGTAGAAGTGTGAAATACAGATATTATGAAGAATTTTATTGGTGTATCTTACTTGTGTCATGTATGTTAGAATAGTAATAGGTATATACAATCCTATTTAGAATAGGAATAGTAATAGTAATAGGAATAGTATATAGTGTCCTACTTTGAAAATTAGAATAGGAATAGGAATAGTAATAGTAATAGGAATAGTATATAGTGTCCTACTTTAAAAATCATTTTATTGTAGTGTTTTCGTTGGAAAAGATGTCTATTGTAGTGTCTATAAATAGGGTCTCTCTGTAATAATGTAGAGGCAACAATTCCATAATATTCTTTTCCTATATTTCTCACACCGTATTAGATCCCCTACGATCTCGGTAAACAATAATAGAGCTTACGCTGTTGGCGGGTGGCTATTACCCATATATGCTGCCCGTCTGGCCAATAATTATGTTAACAAACCACATATTCAAGGAAAGAAAACTCAGTCAGATAGGTCACCGTGCGTCAATTTCAGGTGACTTTCTAAGGTTGTTTTGTGTCAACCCCATATCCGTCGGTATTTGTGTAGCACCGTGCCATCTTTCCGGTGTCTATTTTTTTTTGCATAGCACCGTGCATCTCTCCGGGCTACTTTTCATATTTAATTTGTGTAGTACGGTGGATTTTTCCGAACTACTTTCTCAAATCTGAGTTGCATGGCACCGTGCCTTTTCGGTGACTCCTCAGATTTAATCTGCGTAGTTCCATTCGTCTTTCCAGTGACTCCTCAAATCTGATTTGTGTAGGGTTGTGCCATCATTCCGATCCTACCCATATTATTTCTCTTTTTTCAATAGGCTTGTACCGTCAATTCGATCTTTCCTATATAATTTCTATTTTCCAGTTGGGTCATGTCATCATTCCAATCCTACTCATAATTTTATTTCTTAGATTGTGACCACTTTCAACCATCAAATCTAATAATCCGGCGTATGAGCATGTTCCGACCAGTTTTCCGGTGACGTTCTTATTTAATATCGACTCGTCTATTGATTCCAACTCGATCCATATACTTTATACTAAATTTTGAGAACTTTCCAGTGACCATTGCATTGTGAAGAAGTCTATATGGAGCAACAACCAAATTTTGTTGGTCAGGGGGAGTTTAGTAGCCTTGTATGTCAATTACGTAAGTCACTCTATGGTCTGAAACAACCCGTTCAAGCTTAGTTTGGGAAGTTCAACACTTGGTGTTTTATCGACATTATGCATCAAATTCAGTATTTAATGAGAAGACGAAGCACATTGAGATTGACTAACATTATGCATCAAATCTAGTATTTCATGAGAAGACTAAGCATATTGAGATTGACTGTCAATTTTGTGAAGTTGAGTGATCAACTTGCAGATATCTCATCAAACTCCTTATCGGTCCTCTTATTAATTATATTTGTAACAAGCTAGATACATATGATTTGTATGCATTAGCTTGAAGGGGAGTGTTAGAATAATAATAGGTATATACAATCCTACTTAGAATACGAATAAGAATAGTAATAGTAATAGGAATAGTATATAGTGTCCTACTTAGAAAAGGATTGTATTGTAGTGTGTTAGTTGGAAAAGTTGTCTATTGTAGTGTCTACAAATAGGGTCTTTCTGTAATAATGTAGAGACAACAATTCAATAATATTCTTTTCCTATATTTCTCACAATATAATAGTCGTAACAATTGTATTTTGATCATAAGAGGTAGCTTATAATAAAATTTGAGCAAAATAATTTTGAGCTACCTAATTAAATTGTGAAAATTTTTGTACAATGAAATGTTTAAAAAAGAATTTTGGGAAAATGTTTGGAATTCTCTTGGGAAAATGCTTGGAATTTTGAGCTACCTGTGTGATGCGTGAACTTTATCAAATTAAATTATGATTGTGATTTTATTTGTTTGTACGCATTAGGACATATTGAGTTAACAAATATCTAATTACCATCTTATTTTCCATGCAATATACCCAATAACAATTGTTTTTATAAAATTAAAGGAAATAAATTATATAAATGCAATCATCAAATATCATTTTGATGAACTCCAAATAGAAATAAATTATATAAATAGAATCATCAAATATCATTTTGATGAATTCCAAATAAGATGCAAACAACTCGAAAACATAACATGATTTTAAAAATAAGAATACACTATGATTAAGAGAATATTTAATAATCTCTCAAATTAAATTCTTTTTTTTTGGTGCAAAAGTTTAATTATTCTATATTATCTTAACCTGTACTTATCCTTTTCTTCCCTTCAACAATATATCTCTTCTTTATAGTAGAAAACTAGATACAGAAGCCCGTGCTAGCACGACCCAATATATGTTATCTTTGTCTCAATTTATGTGACACATAGAATTTAGAGAGTCAAATCAAATTTCAATATTAATTTTAGATATTTTAAGTTGTTAATTATAGTGATTTATAGTACTTTTTACATAATTTTTAAATAATATATGTTACTCTCTTTATCGCAATTTTTGTGGCACGGATAGAATTTCAAGAGTCAACCAAATTTCTTAAATTTTTAAGTACTTAATTATTGTGATTTTTAGTACTTTTTATGCAATTTTCAAATAAAATAGGTTCTTTCCTCTTTCCCCAATTTATGTGGCACTAATAGAATATCGAGAGTCAATCAAATTTTGCACGTCTTTTAAAACTTTTAGTTGTTAATCATTGTAATTTATAGTATTCTTTATGTAATTTTCAAATAATATATATTACGCTCTTTGTCCTAATTTATGTGGCACAAATAGAATTTTTAGAGTGAACCAAATTTTTTTATGCCTTTTAAATATTTAATTTATTAATTTATCGTGATTTATAGTATTTTCTACGCAATTATCAAATATTTAAAAAATTAAAAAATAAGACAAACAAATTAAAACGGAGAAACCACAAAAAATTACCAAAGCCCCCTTCAGTACATCAATTATGCTAACAAATAGTCACATGACAATCAAAAGTTAATGGATCCCATATTTATTTATTTTTTAGAAAAAACTACAAATTGCCAGGATGTTTTTGCCTAAACTGGAAATAGTATAAGCATAAATCCTTAGAGCACAACAACACCAAAGCACAAAAGATCGAAAATGCCAAAATTATCCCTATGTAGACAGACAGACATGTTGACCTCCTGCCTGCATCACCTAGCTAACTCCCTCTTATAATATAGTAGAATAATTTATTACTTTTATCAATGCAAAATTCTTGAGCATAGACTTAATAGTTTTCTAGTACTTTATTATAGTTTATACTATAATAATGGATGAAGTTCTTTAAGAAAATCTACTATTATTTTTTATAATTATTATTTTAATATTAAATGCAATTAGTAATTAATTATTTTCTCTTTTATTTACAAAATATTTGTAGTAGTATTATAAAAAATAATACTCCCTATTTTTTGATTTGTTTGTCTTACTTTCCTTTTGGATTTCTTTAAAAGAGAATGCCTCTTTCCTTTGAAGACTCTTTAATTTCAACTTTTCACATGGCATGGCTAAGAACACAAGATTGACATTTTTAGTTCTTAAATTCCGTGCAAAGTCAAAACAAGACAAACAGATTGAAATAGAGGGAGTAATATTATTTGATTTGATAAGACTTAATCAACAAAAGAGAGAAACTAATCCAAACTGATGTGTTTTCTACTTTTGAACGTTATCTCTTCAAATTAATAGCCAACTCTTCATTTTGTAGGAAATTTGTTTATTTTTCAAATAATTTCCTAATTCTTTAAAGCATTGTCTTAAGCAATGCCAAGTGACCTATTGCTAGGCTGCCACTTGACTTATATAGATGCCTTTTCTCTCCTTTTAATAATAGATAGATATTTAAGGATGAATCAGATTGACCTCCTATTGATATATATACGTGCAAACTAAAAGGAGAGATGAGAAGAACTTGAAAGTTGATGCTCTTTTTTGTGCAAGGGATTGAGGTACAGATCCTGGATGCAAGTTTCTATATTGTGTTCTTGTTCGTCGGTCTCAAGGAATTCTCTCATCCTTCAGTCTTGAATAGATACTAACCAGTGTTTGTGGAACTAGGAGAAATACCACTATGTAAGTGATCAACAATGTTGAAATAAAGTTGCCTGCTTCACTTCTGCTGGTTTGTTTTCTCCTTTTTACATTTTTTAGAGGCTTGGTCAGATTCCATTTTTTGATACTTTAAGTTCTGTGGATAGTTCTGCTTCTGCTTGATATGTCTATTTTTGAAAAATGAAATCTGTTCATATTTCTCCCAACTTGTCTGCTATAGGTTGGCTTCTAACTTATGTTGCTGCCCGTTGATGCTACTAAATCTGTTGGTTAATAATAGTAAGTTTGGGTTTTCTTGCTCTTTCTGTTTTTCCTTTTTATCAGTATATTCTTTTTGTGCAGCTAAGTGAGAACAAATCAATGCAAGCCATGTGCTTTGTTTATGCAGCAATCTCTTACATCTGCATGGGAGATGCTGAATCCTCAGCAAAGGTTGGCACAGTTCCTTCCATTATGGAGATACTTATCTCTCTCTTTGGAAATCTGTTTGCTGAGCACTTTTGTTCTGCAATAGGCCCTTGATCTGATCGGACCAGTTTTAGGAGTGATGGATTCTTTCACGGGAGTGCGAGAGAAAACGAGTGTCCTCCTTGCTCATGGGTTTCTACTGATGAGGCAGCAAAATCTACAAGAAGCAAGGTAGATCTCTTCAAACAAAAATGTTTATTTTGGGAACTCTTGTTTTTTATATGGATTTTTGAGTCTAGAGTATTTAATGCATGAAACAAAGTCGTGTTGTATTTCTCTGCAATATGCTCAAGTATCGTACTGAAGCTCAGTTGGTAAAATAACATTGCTAACAATGTCTCTCATATACAAGTGGTATGCCAAAAAGTAGATAAAATGCAACATAATATGAATCTCAACAAATGATGGTTGATCTTCTATAAATTGAATTTCGGCGGTGCATTACGAAAAAATTAAGAATGAGAATTTATTCTCAAATTTATGTAGCCTTTTATCCCTTCAAAAGATCTCATATACCACTTGATCTTCCTTTAAGATGAATTTCGGTGGTGCATAAAAAGGAAACTCGGAATGGGAGTTTATTCTTCAACTATACGTTGTCCAATCCGTTCAAAAGCTTTCATATTTCCACTTTGCTATTTTACTCAATAAAATTACCTTACCAATAACAAAGAACGTAAAGATGCGTAGCAAAGTACATTTTATTAGTGTTCCGAGTACTTCCAATTTCCATAAAAGCTCGTGGAAAAATCAAAAAGAAATTCTCACTCCAAGGCACTAATCCCAATGTAACTTCTTAAAATCATCTCACTACCCAAAAACCCCACCGGTGGTCCTTCTGACCATCCAAATTCATCTCTTTCTCCTTCTTCCAATGGGTAACTGGATTTGCAAGAGAGTCAACCGTGAAGCTTGCCTGGTGATTTGCGGCAATAGGAGCCTTTTCCAGACAAAAAAGGAGTTGACTGGTTTGGATCGGGGTCAGTTGTTATAAAAAGCGAGGAAAAGCGCGCTTAAAGCGCAAGGCGAGGCGAAGCGCAGCCCCTGCACTTTTATTCCCTGAAGCTAGACGACATTCAAAAAGCGATCGCTTCTACAGTTGAAGCGAGAAGCGCAAGAAAAGAAAAAGTGAGAAAAGGTGTGCTTAATTTGAAAAAGCGCTAATTAGTTTTTTTTAAATTTTTTTTGAAATCTTCTTTCATGACTTCAAAATACCTCCTTTCGCGACTTCAAATATTTTCTTTGGACTGCTGCGAGGCTGCGACTGCTGTAAGTTCTCTTCTTCTCTTCTTCTCTTCTTTGCGAGGCTGTGATTGCTCTGCGACTTTTTTTTTTTCTATTTTTGGTTGCTGCTGTGTTTTTTTCAATATTTTAATTGTTGCGAGGCTGCCACTGCTGTAAGTTATCTTCTTCTCTTCTTCTCTGTTAGGCTGCGACTGCTCTGCTACTTTTTTTTCTATTTTTGGTTGCTGCTGTGTTTTTTTCTATTTTTTTTTGCTGTTTTTTTTTTCAATTTCTGTTGCTTCTCTGTTTTTCAATCTCTATTGCTGCTCTTTTTTTCAATCTCTATTACTGCTCTGTTTATTTTCAATTTCTATTAGTGCTCTATTTTTTGACAATTCTCTTGCTGCTTTTTTTTTATTTTTTATTTCTATACAGTGTGTCTGTGATCAGTTATGTGCGTATGCTAGTTGCTGCTCTTAATAATCTTTTTTTTTCTTACTTCGTTTATTTGTTGTTTTGTTGCTAAGTTACACTTCTTTTTTGCTTGTAGTAACTAGTAAAGTTGTAACTAGTTTATTTAATATTTTTATTTTTATACTAAATATCGCTTTACTTAAAAAAAGTGCGCGCTTCGCTTCTCGCTTCTCGCTCCTGTGAAGCGAGCCCTCGTCGCTTTTTTCCCCTTCTCGCTTCCCAAAACACTGATCGGGGTTTTAAGGCTTCCATTACAACTCTGAAATAACAATGCGATGGAAAAAATAGGTGATGAATGTGGGGATTGGTTAGAAATTGTAGAAGAGAAACAAAAATTCATATGATAAGGGCTAGAATCAGAGTAAAGGACCAACGGGGGATTCTGACGAAGATGGAGATCGACAATGGTTTGATATACTCGCTTCCAGTATGGGTGGTTGCTGATAACTTACAAATCTACGGAGGTGGGGAATAGGGTTGATCGAGGTGAAAGCGACATACAACTTGATGTTACAGAGGTCAGACCTACTACTGAGGAAACCAGAGGCATAGATTCTGTAAGAGGAAAAGGTATAGCAATAGAGAAAACCTCGGATATCGAGGTTTACAAGGAAGGGGCAATAGAAAAGGTCAAAAGTCACATGGCTAGTGGAAGTTGGGACACGGATCTTGTTGTAAATCTGAATGAAACACAAGCTCAAGGTACACAACTAGGTACTTGGAAAATGTGAGAAATATATGGGAAAAATATTATTGAACTGTGTATCTAAATTGTTACATTGAGACCCTATTTATAGACAATACATTGAATCCTTTTCTAACTAGGATTCCTATTCCTATTCTTCTTCCTATTCTTATTCCTATTCTAAGTAGGAATATATATACTTATTTCTATTCTAACACTCCCCCTCAAGGTGGTGCATACAAATCATATGTACCTAGCTTGTTACAGATGTAATTAATACGAGGACCTGTGAGGGACTTGGTGAAGATATCTGCAAGCTGATCATTTGACTTCACAAATTTCGTAACAATATCTCCTGAGAGTATCTTTTCTCTGACAAAGTGACAGCCAATCTCAATGTGCTTAGTCCTTTCATGAAACACTGGATTTGATGCGATATGAAGAGCTACTTGATTGTCACACACAAGTTCCATATGATCAATTTCGCCAAATTTTAGTTCTACCAGCAACTGTTTGATCCAAACTAGCTCACAAGTTGCTGCCGCCATTGCTCAATATTCTGATTCTGCACTAGATCGAGCAACCACACTTTGTTTTTTACTCTTCCACGACACCAAATTACCTCTTACTAAAACACAATATCCGGATGTCGAACGTCTATCAGAGGGTGATCATGCCCAATCAACGTCTTTATATCCAATGATATGCTCATGGCCTTGATCCTGATAGAGTAGTCCTTTACCGGGAGCTGACTTTATATATCGCAGGATACGAACAACTGCTTCCCAATGACTATTACAAGGGGCAGTCATAAATTGACTTACAACACTCACGGGAAAAGAGATGTCAGGTCTAGTTACTGTGAGATAATTGAATTTTCCAACGAGTCGTCTATACCTTTCAAGATTACTAAGTGGCTCCCCCCGTCTTGGAAGGAGTTTAACATTCGGATCCATAGGAGTGTCAATAGGTCTACATCCCATCATTCCCGTATCCTCAAGAATGTCCAAGGCATACTTGCGTTGAGAAATAACAATACCTGATCTAGACTGAGCAACATCAATACCTAGAAAATACTTCAATCTGCCAAGGTCTTTAGTCTGGAAGTGCTTAAAGAGATGTTGCTTCAATTTGGTGATACCACCTTGATCAGTACCAGTGATAACAATATCATCAACGTACACAACCAAATAGATACACCGATTTGGTGCAGAATGCCGATAAAACAGAGAGTGATCAGTTGCACTACGAGTCATGCCAAACTATTGAATAACTGTGCTGAATTTCCCAAACCATGCTCTAGGAGACTGCTTCAAACCATAGAGTGACCTACGCAATCGACATACAAGGCTACTAGACTCCTCCTGAGCAACAAAACCAGGTGGTTACTCCATATAGACTTCCTCCTCAAGATCACCAGAAAAGCATTCTTAATGTCCAACTGATGAAAAGGCCAATGACGAACGACAGCCATAGATAGAAAAAGACGGACATACTATTTTAGCCACAGGAGCGAAAGTGTCACTATAATCTAGTCCAAATATCTGAGTATACCTTTTGGCAACAAAGCGAGGCTTAAGCCGATCAACCTGACCGTCTGGACCAATTTTGACTGCATAAACCCAACGACAACCAACAGTAGATTTACCTGCAGGAAGAGAGTCAAGCTCCCAAGTACCACTCTTATGCAAAGCAGACATCTCATCAACCATAGCCTGCCTCCATCCAGAATGAGAAAGTGCTTCACCTGTGGTCTTAGGAATGTAAATAAAGGATAAAACGATACAAAGGCATAATGGGGTGATGATAGACGATGATAACTCAAGAAGGTATAATGAGGGTTAGTATTTCGAGTGGATCGTATACCTTTTTGAAGTGCAAGCGGTTGGCTAGGAGGAGGCAAGTCTGCAGTAGGAGCAGAGTCTGGCGCATGACATGAAACATCTGGGACTAGCGGTGGACGCGGACGGCGATGATAAGTTAGGAGTGGTGGCACTACAACTGGAGATGTAGAACCTGAGGTATGGGTAAGACCATAGATACATCAGGATGATCAGAAGACGTGTAGTAAAGCTGAGACTCAAAGAATGTAACATTAGCGGACATAAGGTATCGATGAAGATCATGTGAATAACAACGATACCCTTTTTGAACTCGAGAGTAACCAAGAAAGACACATTTGAGGGCACGAGGGGCTAATTTATCTTTCCCTGGGGCTAAGTTATGAACAAAACATGTGCTCCCAAAGACACGAGGGGGGATAGAATAGAGATGTGACTCAGGAAACAGTATGGAATGTGGAACCTGATTCTGAATAGAAGATGAGAGCATTCTATTTATTAAATAACAAGACGTAAGAATTGCATCTCCCCAAAAACGCAGCGGAACATGGGATTCAAGGACAAGAGTACGAGCAGTCTCAATAAGATGCCTATTTTTCCTTTCTGCTACACCGTTCTGTTGAGGGGTGTATGGACAAGTAGTCTGGTGAATAATGCCTTGGTGAGTCATAAACTCTTGAAATTGGGAGGTTATATTCCAAGGCATTATCACTACGAAAAGAACGAATAGAAACACCAAATTGATTTTGTATTTTAGCAAAGAAACTTTTGAATATAGAAAATAACTCAGAATGATCTTTTATTAAGAAAACCCAAGTACATCTTGAATAATAATCAATGAAACTAACAAAATAACGAAATCCTAGGGTGGAACTGACTCTACTAGGACCCCAAATATCAGAATGAACTAATGAAAAAATAGACTCTGAATGACCCTCAGTACTACGTGAAAACGTAGCACGAGTGTGTTTCCTAATTGACACGACTCACAATCTAATTTGGATAAACTAGACAAACTAGGCACCATCTTTTGCAGTTTGGATAGACTCGGATGTCCCAAACGTTTGTGAATTAGATTTGGGGAATCTGTAACGGAGCATGCTTTCAAGGAATTTAAAGAGGCAAGATAGTAAAGGCCTTGTGATTTATGTCCTGTTCCAATCGTCTGTCTCGTACTACGGTTCTGCATGAGAAAAAATCGTCAAAAAAAGTTACGCTACAATGTAGAGCATTCGTCAAACGACTAACAGATGCTATATTAAAAGGAGAACCAGAGTCATAAAGAACAGAGTCTAGGGTGACAAAAGATAGGGGTTTAGTTTTTCCAACCTCTTTTGGTTTTGTTTGGATCCCATTGGCTAAAGTAATAGCATGAAGAGATTGTGAATAAACAATATCGGACAAAAGTAATTTATTACCAGAGATATGATCAGAAGCCCCTGAGTCCATGACCCATGATCCAAGAGTACTAGACTGTGACACACAAGCAAAAGAATTACCTGCAACAGAAACATCAGGTTGTGCAACCGAAACTACTTGTGGAGACGTTTGTTTATTTGCTCGATACCGAAGGAATTCATCATATTCTGTCTGAGCAATATGAGCATTATTGGATGGTTGATTAGGTTGAGCACCATATGCTACTAGTGGAGATGTCTGTTTACTTGTTCAATAGAAAAAAGAAAAAGAAGCCAATTTTTTTTCTATGGACCCCTTCCACCAGATTACTTTACTGACTGTAATTCAATCAAAAAGAGTAAGGCGCGATTTCGAAGGAACTCATTATATTCCTTAAGATCAATAGGATCATAACTGGGTGGTGGACCATGCAAAATATAACATATATCACGAGTGTGTCCAAGTTTATGACAATGACTACACTTGGTTTGAGGTTTCCCAAAACGCCCTCCCCCTCGCTGATTCTCCATAGACTGGTATGTACGCTTTTTTATGGTTTGAGATGTGAGAATAGAGGAGTCAACAATGGGTGATGAAACTTCTTTGTGACTGGGAGGTCAGCAAGACGAAGCAGACGAGAGAATAATTCATCAATTGAGGGAACTGTAGGATTGGCTAGAATCTGGTCACGCACAGAGTTATGGTCAGTAGGAAGTCCAGCAAGTGTAAGAACTAGAAATAATGTCTGCCTTTGCTCTTGTTGCTTTTCCACGTTTGTAGTGATAGGCATCAACGTTTCAAATTCCTCCATGACTGCCTGTACTTGTCTCAAGTAAGTAGATATATCAAATTCTTGTTTCTTTAAGTTAGTCATCCGAGATATCACATCATAGAATCGAGATATGTCATTAGTGTATAAAGCACGTGCCTTTTCCCAAACTAAATAACATGTCGGGAATGGGCGAAACAAGGGCATCAACTTAAAATCAATAGAGCGCCAAAGGAAACTACATAATTGGGCATCCACTTTCTCCCATGTGCTTTGGCTTTTGCACCTTCGTCACTAGACTGTCTTTTCATCTACCACGCAAGCATTGTATGTTAAGTAATCTTGAACACCTTGACCCTTGCACCACAATTCAACCAGTGTTGTAAAAAGCGCAGAAAAGCGCGCTTAAAGCGAGAAGCGAGGCGAGGCGAGGCCCCTGCGCTTTTATTTTGTGAAGCGAGGCGACATTGAAAAGGCGCTCGCTTCTACTGTAGAAGCGAGAAGCGCAAGAAAAGCAAAAGCGTAAAAAAGCGCGCTTAATTTGAAAAAGCGCTAATTAGGGTTTCTTTTTGTAAAATTGTAAGTTTTTTTTTTTTTTTTTAATTTCTGAAATCCTTGTGCAACTTAATATACCTCTTTCGCGACTTCAAGTTTCTTTTTTGGACTGCTGCGAGACTAAGAAGCTGCGACTACTGGTGTAAGTTCTCTTCTTCTTCTTCTCTTCTTCTTTGTGACTGCTCTACGACTTTTTTTTCTATTTTTGGTTGCTGCCAGGCTGCCACTGCTGTAAGTTCTCTTCTTCTTCTTCT
>JAJOOS010014224.1:0-25391 GCA_029582725.1 Solanum chiquidenum
TATTTTGACTAATCGAATATAATTGTGAGTTAAAGTAAAGTCTAAACCATTTTTCCTCGTGGGATCGACCCCAACCTACAAGTTGGGTTCTGTACTTGATAACGATCGCTTATGCTTCTGTAAGGAGGTGTAATTTGAGCGTATCAGGCCTGACGTCCAAATGGCCAATTTTCAAGGTCAAACGATCCCCAGAGCTGGTAACCCCCCCCCCCCCAATTTTGCCTATTTTTGTGTGCTATAGTTCACCATCTTTTTTGGTAATCCAGAATTCTGACGTCATTTTTGACAACAAATTTCATGGAGGTTCGTTAAAACATTAGTTGTGGAGGTTGTTGTCCCTGACGGCTAAAATGGCCAATTTTCAATGTCAAATGATCCTCGGAGCAGGTAAAACACCCATTTTGCCTATTTTTGGTTATCTGAAATTATCGACGTGATTTTTGCCAAAAAAATTCCCGAACGTCCGTTAAGACCTTAGTTATGGAGCCAGTTGGCCCTGACGGCTAAAATGGCCCAATTACAAGGTCAAACAATCCTATAGCTGGTAAATCCCCCATTTTACCGATTTTTGTGTGCTAATAGTCAACAAATCATATAAACCCCCCATTTTGGCAATTTTTGTGTGCTATAGTTCACCATCTTTTTTGGTGATCCAAAATTTCGACATCATTTTTGCCAAAAATTTTCATGGACGTCCGTTAAGACCTTAGCTATGGAGCCAATTGGCCCTGATGGCCAAAACAGCCCATTTTCAAGGTCAAACAAACCCTGGAGCAAGTAAACCCCCCATTTTACCATTTTTTATGTGCTATAGTTCACCATCTCTTTTGGTGATCCAAAATTCCAATGTCATTTTTGCCAAAAAATTTCATGGACGTCCGTTAAGACCTTAGCTATGGATCCAGTTGGCCTTGACGGCCAAAATGCTTCATTTACAAAGTCGAACGAAACCCAGAGCAGGTATACCCCTCTATTTTGCCGATTTTCGTGTACCATAGTCCATGGATTGTTTGGTGATCCAGAATTCCGGTGTCATTTTTTCCCAAAATTTTCATGGACGTTCGTTAAGACTTTAGTTATGGAGTCAATTGGACCTGACGGCCAAAACGACCCATTTTTAAGGTCAAACGATCCCCAAAGCCAGTAAAACCCCATTTTTCCGATTTTCATGTGCTATAGTTCACCATCTTTTTTGGTGAATCGGAATTCCGACGTCATTTTTGCCAAAAAAATTCATGGATGTCTGTTAAGACCTTAGTTATGGAGCTAGTTGGCCCTAAGGCCAAAATGACCCATTTGCAAGGTCAAACGAGACCCAAAGCAGGTAAACCCCCCATTTTGCCAATTTTTGTGTGCAGTAGTTCACCATCTTTTTTGGTGATCCGAAATTCCGACGTCATTTTTGCCCAATTTTTTCAAGGACGTTTGTTAATACCTTAGCTATGGATCCAGTTCGCCCTGACGGCCAAAAAGGAACATTTTCAAGGTCAAACCAGTCTCAGAGCAGGTAAATCCCCCATTTTGCTAATTTTCGTGTGCTATAGTCCACCATCATTTTTGGTGATCCAGAATTCCACGTCATTTTTGCCAAATTTTTTCATGGACATCCATTAAGACATTAGCTATAGATACAGCTGTCCCTGACGACCAAAACGGCTTATTTTCAAGGTCAAAGGATCCCGGGAGGAAGTAAGCCCCCCATTATGTCGATTTTTGTGTGCTATAGTTCACCATCTTTTTTAGTGATCTAGAATTCCGAAGTCATTTTAGCCAAAAAATTTCATGGATATCTGTTAAGACTTTAGCTATGGAGTCAGTTAACCCTGACAGCAAAAATGGCCCATTTACAAGGTCAAACGAGCCCCAGAGCAGGTAAATCCCCCATTTTACCAATTTTCGTGTACTATAGTTCACCATCTTTTTTGGTGATCCGGAATTCCGATGTCAATTTTACCAAAATTTTTCATGGACATCCGTTAAGACATTAGTTATGGAGCCAGTTGGCCCTGACGGCCAAAATGGCCCATTTTCAAGGTCAAACGAACCCCGGAGCAGGTAAACCCCCCAATTTACCAATTTTTGTGTTCTATAGTTCACCGTCTTTCTTGGTGATTCAGAATTTTGACGTCATTTTTGCCAGATATTTTCACGGAGGTCCATTAAGACATTAGCTATAGAGCTAGGTGGCCCTGATGGCAAAAACGACCCATTTACAAGGTCAAACGATCCCCGCAGCAGGTGAACCCCCATTTTACCAATTTTCGCGTGCTATAGTCCATGTAATTTTTGGTGATCTAGAATTCTAACGTCATTTTTGCTAAAAAAATTCATGGACGTTCTTTAAGACCTGAGATATGGAGCCACTTGGCCCTGACGGCCAAAACGGCCCATTTACAAGGTCAAATGATCCCCAAAGTAGGTAAACCCCCTATTTTACCAACTTTCATGTGCTATAGTTCACCATCTTTTTTGGTGATCCAGAATTCCGACGTCATTTTTACGAAAACATTTCACAGACGTCTGTTAAGACCTTAGGTATGGAACCAATTGGCCTTGACAGCTAAAATGGCCCATTTTCAAGGTCAAACGAACCCAGAGAAGGTAAACCCCACATTTTACCAATTTTCGTGTGCAATAGTTCACCATCTTTTTTGGTGATCCAGAATTTTGACGTTATTTTTGCCAAAAAAATTCATGAACGTCTATTAACACCTTAGATATAGAGAGAGTTGTCTTTGACGGCCAAAACATCCCATTTACAAGGTGAAACGAGCCCCTGAGCATGTAAACTCTCCATTTTACCAAATTTCGTGTGCCATAGTCAATGGATTATTTATTGATCGGAATTCCAACGTCATTTTTGCAAAAAACTTTTCTTTGACGTCCGTTATGACCTTAGCTATGGAGCCAGTTGGCCCTGATGGAAAAACGGTCCATTTTCAAAGTAAAAAGATCCCCGGAGCAGGTAAACCCCTCATTTTGCCAATTTTCGTGTGCTATAGTTCACCATCTTTTTTGCTGATACGGAATTTTGACATCATTTTTACCAAAAAAATTCATGGACATCCGTTAAGACCTTAGTTATGGAGCCAGTTGGCCTTGAAAATTAAAACGACCCATTTGCAAAGTTAAACGATCCTCGAAGCAGGTAAACCCACCATTTTGCAGATTTTCGTGTTCTGTACTTCACCATTTTTTTTGGTGATCCAGAATTCCGATGTCATTTTTGCCAAAATATTTTATGGACGTACGTTAAGACCTTAGCTATGGATCCAGTAGGCTCGGAAGGCCAAAAAGGCCCATTTACAAGGTCAAATGAGCCCCAAAGCAGGTATACCCCTATTTTGCTAATTTTCATGTGCTATATAGTTCACCATATTTTTTGGTGATCCAAAATTCCGACGTCATTTTTGCAAACAATTTTCATGGACGTCTTTTAAGACCTTAGCTATGGAGCCAGTTGGCCCTAATGGCAAAAATGACCCATTTCCAAGGTCAAACGACCCCCGGAGTAGGTAAACCTCTTATTTTGTTGATTTTGTGTGTTATAGTTCATCATCTTTTTTAGGAATCCGGAATTACGATGTCATTTTTGCCGAACTTTTTCATGGACATCCGTTAAGACCTTAGCTATGAAGCCTGAAGGCCAAAATGGCCCATTTACAAGGTCAAACAAACCTTGGAGCAGGTAAACCCCCAATTTTAATGATTTCCGTGTGCTATAGTCCATGGATTTTGTGGTGATACGAAATTCCAAAGTCATTTTTGCAAAATATTTTCATGACCATCCGTTAAGACCTTAGTTATGGAGAACCAGTTACCCCTGACGGCCAAAACGGCCCATTTACAAGGTCAAACCAGCCCAGAGCAAGTAAACCCCCCAATTTGCCGATTTTCGTGTGCTATATAATCCATGAATTTCTTGATGATCCGGAATTCATGGACGTCCGTTAAGACCTTAGCTATGGAGCCAGTTGGCCCTGATGGTTAAAACAGACCATTTTTAAGGTCAAACGAACCCCAGAGCAGGTGAATCCCCCTATATTGTCGATTTTCGTGTTCTCTAGTTCACCATCTTTTTTGGTGATCCGGAACTCCGACGTCATTTTTGCCAAAATATTTCGTAGACGACCATTAAGACCTTAGCTATAGAGTCAATTGGCCCTGACAGCCAAAATGGCCCATTTTCAAGGTCAAACGAGCCCAGAGCAGGTAAACCCCGCATTTTGCCAATTTTCATGTGATATAGTTCACCATCTTTTTTGGTGATTCAGAATTCCGATGTTATTTTTGCAAAAAAAATTCATTGACGTCTGTTAAAACCTTAGATTTGGAGAAAGTTGGCCCTGACACCCAAAACGGTCCATTTACAAGGTCAAACGAACCCTGGAGCAGGTAAACCCCCCCATTTTTTGTTGATTTTTGTGTGCTATTATTGACCATCTCTTTTGGTGATCCAAAATTCCGACGTCATTTTTGTCGAAATTTTTCAGGGACGTCCGTTATGACCTTAGTTATGGAGCTAGTTGGCCTTGACGACTAAAATGACCCATTTTAAAGGTCAAACGATCCCCGAAGTAGGCAAAACCCCCATTTTGCCAATTTTCGTGTGGTATAGTTCACCATCTTTTTTGGTGATCCAAAATTCCAACGTCATTTTGGCCAAAAAATTTCATGGACGTCTGTTAAGACCTTAGGTATGGAGCTAGTTGGCCTTAACGGGCAAAATGGCCAATTTTCAAGGTCAAACTAGCCGTGGAGCATGTAAACACCCCATTTTGCCGATTTTCATGTGCTATAGTTCACCATCTTTTTTGGTGATCTGAAATTCCGATGTCATTTTTACCTAATATTTTCATGGACGTTCGATAAGACCTTAGTTGTGGAGCTAGTTTACCCTGACGGCCAAAACGGCCCATTTACATGGTTAAAGGATCCCTAAAGAAGGTAAACCACCCATTTTGCCAATTTTCACGTGCTATAGTTCACCATCTTTTTTGGTGAACCGGAATTTCGACGTCATATTTACCAAAACTTTTCATGGACATTCGTTAAGACCTTAGTTATAGAGCCAGTTGGTCCTAACGGCCAAAATGGCTCATTTTCAAGCTCAAATGAAACCCGCAGTAGGTAAACCCCCCATTAAGAGCTTAGTTTGGAGCCAGTTGGTCCTAACGGCCAAAACGGCCCATTTTCAAGGTCAAATGAGCCCCGGTGCAGATAAACCCCACCTTTTACCAATTTTCATGTGTTATAGTTAACCATCTATTTTGGTGATCCAGAATTCCGACGTCACTTTTGCCAAAAAAAATCATGTACGTCCGTTAAAACCTTAGCTACGGAACTAGTTTTCCCTAACGGCCAAAACGGCCCATTTAAAAGGTCAAACGACCTCCGAAGCAGGTTAAACCGCCATTTTGCCAATTTTCGTGTGCTATATAGTCCATGGATTTTTTTGGTGATTTTTTGCCAAAAAATTTCATGGTCTTTCGTTAAGACTTGGTTATGGAGCCAGTTGGCCCTGATGGCCAAAACGGACCATTAACAAGGTCAAACGATCCCCAAAGCAGGTAATCCCCCCATTTTGTCGATTTTCGTATGCTTTTGGTCCATGGATTTTTTGGTGATCTAGAATTTCGACGTCATTTTTACCAAACTTTTTCATGAACTTTCGTTAAGAGCTTAGCTATGGAGCTAGTTGAACCTGACGGCCAAAACGACCCATTAACAAGGTCAAATGAGACCCAAAGCAGGTTAACCCCCCATTTTACCGATTTGTGTGTACTATAGTTCAACATCTTTTTTGGTGATCCAGAATTTTGATGTCAGTTTTGCCAAAACTTTTCTTAGACGTCCGCTAAGACCTTAGCTATGGAGCCAGTTGGCCCTGATGGCCAAAACGTCCCATTTTCAAGATCAAAGGCGATGCGGAGCAGGTAAACCCCCCTACTTCACCAATTTTCAAGTGTTATAGTTCACCATCTTTTTTTGGTGATCTAATATTCCGACGTCATTTTTGCCAAAAAATTTCATGGACGTCCGTTAGGACATTAGCTATGGGGCAACTTGGCCCTGACGTCCAAAACGGCCCATTTTCAAGGTCAAACGAACCCCAGAGCAGGTAAAACCCCCATTTTGCCTATTTTCGTGTGTTAATAGTCCATTTATTTTTTGGTGATCAGAAATTGTGACATCATTTTTGCCAAAATTTTTCATGGACATCTATTAAGTCCTTAGCTATGGATCTAGTTGGACCTGACCGCGAAAACGGCCCATTTTCAAGGTCAAACGAGCCCATGAGCAGGTAAACCGCCCATTTTGCTGATTTTTGTATGCTATAGTTCACCATCTTTTTTGGTGATCTGGAATTCCGATGTCATTTTTGTTGAAATTATTCATGGATGTCCGTTAAGACCTTAGCTATAGAGACAGTTGGCCCTGACGGTTAAGACCATTTACAATGTCAAGCAATCCCCGGAGCAGGTAAACCCCCCATTTTGCCAATTTTCGTGGTCTATAGTTCACCATCTTTTTATTTATCCAGAATTTCGACGTCATTTTTACAAAAAAAATTCATGGACGTCCATTAAGACCTTAACTAAGGAGCTAGTTGTCCTTGACAGCCAAAATGGCCCATTTACAAGGTCAAACAAGCCCCCAAGCAAGTAAACCCCCCATTTTGCCGATTTTCGTGTGTTATTGTTCACCATCTTTTTTGTTGATCCGAAATTCCGACGTCATTTCTGCCAAAATTTTTAATGGACATCCGTTAAGACCTAAGCTATGGAGCCAGTTTGTCCTGACGGCATAACGGACCATTTTCAAGGTCTAACGAACCCCGGAGCAGGTAAACCCCCCATTTTGCCAATTTTTGTGTGCTATAGTTCACCATATTTCTTGGTGATCTAAAATTCCTACGTCATTTTTGATGAAATTTTTCATGTACCTACGTTAAGACATTAGCTATGGAGCCAGTTGGCCCTGACGGCTAAAATAACCCATTTTCAAGGTCAAACGTGCCCCGCAGCAGGTAAGCCCCCTTGTTTTGCCTATTGTCGTTTGCTATAGTTCATCATCTTTTTTGGTGATCCAGAATTTCGATGTGATTTTTGCTGAAAATTTTCATATACGTCCGTTAAGACCTTCGATATGGAGCTAGTTACCCCTGACATCCAAAACGGCTCATTTACAAGGTCAAACGAGCCCTAGAGCAGGTAAAACCCCTATTTTTCTGATTTTTGTGTGCTTTAGTCCATGGATTTCTTGGTGATCCAGAATTTCGACGATATTTTTTCCAAAAATTTTCATAGACATCCGTTAAGACCTTAGTTATGGATCTAGTTGGCCATTACGGCCAAAACGGCCCATTTACAAGGTCAAACGATCCCCAAAGCAAGTAAACCCCCCATTTTGCCAATTTTTGTGTGCTACAGTCTATGGATTTTTTGGTGATCCAGAATTCCAATGTTGTTTTTTCCTAAATTTAACATGGACGTCCGGTAACACCTTAGTTATGGAGCCAGTTGGCCCTGACGGCCAAAACGGCCCATTTTCAAGGTCAAACGATCCCCAAAGAAAGTAAACCTCCTATTTTGCCGATTTTTATGTGCTATAGTTCTCCATCTTTTTTGGTGATCCAGAATTTTGACATCATTTATGCCAAAAATTTTTATGGAAGTTCGTTAAGACCTTAGCTATGGAGATAGTTGGCCCTGACGGCCAAAACGGCCCATTTTCAAGGTCAAACAAGCCCAGGGCAAGTAAACCCCCCATTTTGTCGATTTTCATGTGCTATAGTTCACCATCCTTTTTGGTGATTCGGAATTTCGATTTCATTTTTGCCTAAATTTTTCATTAATGTCCGTTAAGACCTTAGCTAGGGAGCCAGTTGGCCCTGATTGCAAAAATGGCAGAGTTACAAAGTGAAATGAGCCCCAGAGCACGTAGACCCCCTATTTTGCTGATTTTCGTGTGCTATAGTCTATGGATGTTTTGGTGATCCGGAATTCCAACGTCAAATTTGCCAAAAAATTTCATAGACGTCCATTAAGACCTTATCTATGGAGCCAGTTGGCCCTGACGGCCAAACGGCCCATTTACAAGGTTAAACGAACCACAAAGCACGTAAACCATCCATTTTGCAGATTTTCTTGTTCTATAGTTCACCATTTTTTTTTGTGATCTGGAATTTTGACGTCATCTTTGCCAATTATTTTTATGGATGTACGTTAAGACCTTAGCTATGGAGCCAATTGGCCCTTACTGCCAAAATAGCTCTTTTTCAAGGTCAAACGATCCCCGGAGCAGGTAAACTCCCCATTTTGCCAATTTTTGTGTATTATAGTTCACCATCTTTTTTGGTGATCCAAAATTCCGACGTCATTTTTGCCAAAAAATTTCATTGACGTCTGTTAAGACGTTAGCTTTGATGATAGTTGGCCCTGACAGCCAAAATGGTCCATTTGTAAGGTCAAACTATCACCAGAGCAAGTAAACCCCCAATTTTGCCGATTTTTGTGTGCTCTAGTTCACCATCTTTATTAGTCATCTGGAATTCCGACGTCATTTTTGCCCAAATTTTTCATGGACATCTGTTAATACCTTTGCTATGGATCCAATTGGCCCTGACGGCCAAAATGGCCCATTTACAAGGTCAAACAAGCCACGGAGCAAGTAAACTCCCCATTTTGCCGATTTTCGGGTGCTATAGTCCATTATCACTTTTGGTGATCTGGAATTCCGCATCATTTTTGCCTAAATTTTTCATGGACACCGTTAACACCTTAGATATGGATCCAGTTGGCCTTGATGACCGAAACGACTCATTTTCTCTGTCAAAGGAGGCCCGGAGCAGGTAAGCCCCCCATTATGTCGATTTTCGTGTGCTATAGTTCACCATCTTTTTTGGTGATCCAGAATTCCAAAGTCATTGTTTCCGATATTTTTCATGGACATCTGTTAAGACCTTAGCTATGGAGTCAATTGGCCCCGACAGCCAAAACTACCCATTTACAAGGTCAAATGAACCCTAGAGCAGGTAAACCCCCTATTTTATTAATTTTCGTGTGCTATAAAGTCCATGAATTTTTTGGTGATCCAGAATTCCGAATCATTTTTGCCAAAATTTTTCATGGACGTCTGATAAGACCTTAGATATGGAGCTTGTTGTCCCTGACGGCCGAAACGTCCCATTTACAAGGTCAAACGAGCCCCAATGCAAGTAAACTCCCCATTTTGCTGATTTTCATGTGCTATAGTTCACCATCTTTTTTGGTGATCCAGAATTCCGACGTCATTTTTGCCAAAAATTTTCATGGACGTCCTTTAAGACCTTAGCTATGGAGCCAGTTGGCCCTGAAGGCTAAAACGGCCCATTTTCAAGGTCAAACGATCCCCGGAGCCGGTAAACCCCGCATTTTGTCAATTTTTGTGTACTATAGTTCAACATCTTTTTTGGTGATCTGGAATTTTGACATCATTTTTGCCAAAAAATTTCATGAACGTCTATTAAGATCTTAGCTATGGAGCCAGTTGGCCCTGACGGCCAAAATGGCCCATTTACAAGGTCAAACGAGCCTCGGAGTAGGTAAACCCCCATTTTACCGATTTTTGTGTGCTATAGTCCATGGATTTTTTGGTGATACGGAATTCCGACATCATTTTTGCCAAATTTTTTCATGAACGTCTGTTAAGACCTTATCTATGGAGCCAATTGGCTATGACAGCTAAAATGGCCCATTTACATGGTCAAACGAACCCCAAAGCAGTTAAACCCCTTATTTTTCCAATTTTCGTGTGCTAATAGTTCACCATCTTTTTTGGAGATCCAGAATTTCGACGTTTTTTTTGCCAAAAAATTTCATGGACCTCCGTTAAGACCTTAGTTATAGAGCCAGTTGGCCATTACAGCCAAAACGGCCTATTTTCAATGTCAAATGTGCCCCGGAGCAGGTAAACCCCCCTATTTGCCGATTTTCATGTGCTATAGTTCACCATCTTTTTTGGTGATCTAGAATTCCGACGTTCTTTTTGCCAAAATTTCTCATGGACATCCGTTAAGATCTTAGATATGGAGCCAGTTGACCCAGACGGCCAAAACGGCCCATTTTCAAGGTCAAACTAGCCCAGGAGCAAGTAAACCCCTTATTTTATTGATTTTTGTGTGCTATAGTTCATCATTTTTTTGGTCATCCAGAATTCTAATGTCAATTTTACCAAAACTTTTCATGCAGGTTCGTGAAGTCCTTAGATATGGAACAGTTGGCCCTGACAGCCAAAACGGCCCATTTATAAGGTCAAATGAGCCCTGGAGCAGGTAAACCCCACATTTTACCGATTTTTGTGTGCTATAGTCCATGGATTTTTTGGTGATCCAAAATTCAGACATCATTTTTGCTAATAATTTTCATGGACGTCCATTAAGACCTTAGCTATGGAGACAGTTGGCCTTGACGGCCAAAACGGCCCATTTACAAGGTCAAACGATCCCCGGAGCAGGTAAACTCCCCACTTTGTCGAGTTTCATGTGCTATAGTTCATGGATTTTTTGTAATCTAGAATTATGACATCATTTTTGCCAAATTGTTTCATGGACATCTGTTAAGACCTTAGCTATGGAGCCTGTTGGCCCTGACCGCCAAAACGGACCATTTACAAGATCAAACGAGCCCCTAAGTAGGTAAACCGCCCATTTTGCCGATTTTTGTGTGCTATAGTTCACCATCTTTTTTGGTGAATCAGAATTCCAAAATGTTCATGGACATCCGTTAATACCTTAGCTATGGAGGCAGTTGTCCATGACGGCCAAAACGGCTCATTTTCAAGGTCAAACAAGCCCCGGAGCAGGTAAACCCCTAATTTTACCGATTTTCGTGTGCTATAGTTCACCATATTTTTTGTGATTCAGAATTTCGACGTTATTTTTGCCAAAAATTTTCATGGACATCCACTAAGACCGTAGCTATGGATCCAAATGGCTCTGACGGCCCATTTTCAAGGTCAAACGAGCCCCGGAGAAGGTAAACCCCCAATTTTGATGATTTTTGTGTATAGTTCACCATCTTTTTTGGTGATCCGGAATTCCGATGTTATTTTTGCTGATATTTTTCATAGACGTCCGTTAAGACCTTAGCTATGGTGCCAGTTGGCCCTAACGGCCAAAACGAGCCATTTACAATGTCAAACGAGCCCCGGAGTTGGTAAACCCTCATTTTGCCAGTTTTCGTGTGCTATAGTCCATGGATTTTTTGGTGATCCGGAATTCCAACGTTATTTTTGCAAAAGTTTTTCATGGACGTCCGTTAAGACCTTAGCTATGGAGCTAGCTGGCCCTGACGGCCAAAACAACCCATTTACAAGGTCAAACAAGCCCCAAAGCAAGTATACCCCCAATTTTGCCTATTTTCATGTGCTATAGTTCACCATATTTTGTTGATCCAGAATTTCGACGTCATTTTTCCAAAATAAAATTATGGACGTCCGTTAAGACCTCAGCTATGGAACCAGTTGGCCCTGACGGCCAAAACTACCCATTTTCAATGTCAACCAGAGCAGGTAAACCCCCCATTTTGTCGATTTTTCGAGTGCTATAGTTCACCATCTTTTTTGGTGATCCGAAATTCCGAAGTCATTCTTGCCAAAAAAAATCATGGACATCGATTAAGAACTTAGTTATGAAGCCAGTTGGCCCTGACGGCTAAAATGGCTCATTTACAAGGTCAAACGAGTCCCAGAGCGGGTAAAGCCCCCATTTTGCCTATTTTCGTGTGCTACAGTCCATGGATTTTTTGGTGATCTGGAATTTCAACGTCATTTTTGCCTAAATTTTACATGGACGTCCATTAAGACCTTAGCTATGGAGCCAGTTGGCCCTGACGGCCAAAACGGCCCATTTACAAGGTCAAATGAGCCCCAAAGCAGGTAAAACCCCCATTTTGCCAATTTTCGCGTGCTACAGTCTATGGATTTTTTGGTGATCCAGAATTTCGACTTTGTTTTGTCCTAAATTTTACATGGACGTCCGTTAAGACCTTAGCTATGGAGCCAGTTGGCCCTGACTGCCAAAATGGCCCATTTTCAAGATCAAACGAGCCCCAAAGCAAGTAAACTCCCCATTTTGCCGATTTTTATAAGCTATATAGTTCACCATCTTTTTTGGTGATCTAGAATTTCGACATCATTTATGCCAAAAAATTTCATAGACGTCCGTTAAGACCTTAGCTATGGAGTTAGTTGTCCCTAACAGCCAAAACGACCCATTTTCAAGGTCAAACCAGCCCTGGAGCAAATAAACGCCCCGTTTTGCCGATTTTTGTGTGCTATTGTTCACCATAATTTTTGGTGATTCAGAATTCCGCAGTCATTTTTGCCTAAATTTTTCATTAATGTCCGTTAAGACCTTAGCTATGGAACCAGTTGGCCCTGATGGTAAAAACAGCCCAGTTACAAAGTGAAACGAGCCCAGAGCATGTATACCCCCCATTTTGCCAATTTTCGTGTGCTACAATCTATGGATTTTTAGGTGATCCAAAATTCTGACGTCGTTTTTGTCTAAATTTTACATGGACGTCTGTTAAGACCTTAGCTATGGAGCCAGTTGGCCCTGACAGCCAAAACGGTCCTATTTACAAGGTCAAACGATCCCCAAAGCAGGTAAATCCCCCATTTTTCTGATTTTCGTGTGTTATAGTTCACCATCTTTTATTATAATCCAGAATTTTGATGTCATTTTTGTCGAAAAATTTCATGGACGTTTGTTAAGACCTTTGCTATGGAGCCAATTGGCCCTGACAGCCTAAACTGCCCATTTTCAAGGTTAAACGATCCCCGGAATAGGTAAACCCCCCATTTTGCCGATTTTCATGTGCTATAGTTCACAATCTTTTTTGGTGATCCAAAATTTTGACGTCATTTTGCCAAAAGTTTTCATGGACATCCGTTAAGACCTTATATATAGAGCTAGTTGGACATCACGGTCAAAACGACCCATTTTAAAGGTGAAACGAGCCCCAGAGCAGATAAAACCCCATTTCACTAATTTTTGTGTGCTATAATTAACCATCTTTTTTGGTTATCCTGAATTCTGATGTCATTTTTGCCGAAATTTCTCATGAAAGTCCATTAAGAGCTTAGCAATAGATCTAATTGACCCTGACGGCCAAAATGGCCCACTTACAAGGCAAAACGAACCTCGGAGCAGGTACACCTCCCATTTTTTTGATTCTCGTGTGCTATAGTCCATGGATTTTTTGGTGATCCGAAATTCCGACGTCATTTTTGCCAAAAAAATATCATAGACGTCCGTTAAGACATTTAATATTGAGCCAGTTGGCCCCGACGACCAAAACGGACAATTTAGAAGGTCAAACGAGCCCCAATGTAGGTAAACTCCTCATTTTGCAAATTTTCATGTGCTAAAGTTCACCATCTTTTTTGGTGATCCAGAATTTCGACGTCATTTTTGCCAAAAAAATTCATGGGCGTTTGTTAAGACCTTAGCTACAGAGCCAGTTTGCCCTGACGGCCAAACGGCCCATTTACAATGTCAAACGAGCCTCGGAGCAGGTAAACCCCCCATTTTGCCGATTTTTGTGTGCTATAGTTCACCATCTTTTTTGGTGATCCAAAATTTCGATGTCATTTTTGCCAAAAGTTTTCATGGATGTCCGTTAAGACCTTAGCTATGAAGCCAGTTGGCCCTGACAACCAAAACGGCCCATTTACCAGGTCAAATGAACCCCGGAGCAGGTAAACCCCTCATTTTACCGATTTTCGTGTGCTATAGTTCACCATCATTTTTGGTGATCCAAAATTTCGACGTCATTTTTGCTGAAATTTTTCATGGATGTCCGTTAAGACCTTTGATATGGAGCCAGTTAGCCCTGACGGTCAAAATGACCCATTTGTCAATTTTCATGTGCTATAGTCCATGAATTTTTTGGTGATCCAGAATTGCGACGTCATTTCTGCCAAAATTTTCCTGAACGTCTGTTAAGACTTTAGCTGTGGAGACAGTTGGCCCTGACGGCCAAAATGGCCCATTCTCAAGGTCAAACGAGCCCAAAGCAGGTAAACCCCCCATTTTGCCAATTTTCGTATGCTATAGTTCACTATCTTTTTTGGTGATTTGGAATTCCAACGTCATTTTTGCCAAAATATTTCATGGACATCTTTTAAGACCTTAGCTATGAAGCCAGCTGGCCTTGACGGCTAAAACGGTCCCATTTTCAAGGTCAAACGATCCTCGGAGCAGGTAAACCCCCCATTTTACCGATTTTCGTGTGCTATAGTTCACCATTATTTTTGGTGATCCAAAATTCCGACGTCATTTTTGCTGAAATTTTTCATGGATGTCCGTTAAGACCTTAGATATGGAGTCAGTTGGCCCTGACGGTCAAAATGACCCATTTACAAGGTCAAACGATCCCCGGAACAGGTAGACCCTTCGTTTTGCCAATTTTCGTGTGCTATAGTTCAACATATTTTTTGGTGATCCGGAATACCGACGTCATTTATGCCAAAAATTTTCATGGACGTCCGTTAAGACCTTAGCTATGGAGCCAATTGGCCCTGACGACTAAAATGACCAATTTACAAGGTCAAATGAGCCACAAAGCAGGTAAACCCCCCATTTTGCAGATTTTTGTGTGCTATAGTTCACTATCTTTTTTGGTGATCCGGAATTACGACGTCATTATTTGCCAAATTTTTTCCTAGACTTCCGTTAAGACCTTATCTATGGAGCCAGTTGGCCCTGATAGCTAAAACGGCCCATTTTCAAGGTCAAACGAACCCCAAAGCTGGTAAACCCCCAATTTATCCGATTTTTGTGTGTTATAGTTCACCATCTTTTTTGGTTATCCAGAATTCCGACATCATTTTTTCCAAAAATTTTCATGGACGTCCGTTAAGACCTTAGCTATGAAGCCAGTTGGCCCTGACGTCCAAAACGGCCCATTTTCAAGGTCAAACGATCCCCGGAGCAGGTAAACCCCCAATTTTGTCGATTTTCGTGTGCTATAGTTCACCATCTTTTTTGGTGATCCGGAATTTCGACGTTATTTTTGCCAAAATTTTTTATAGACGTCCGTTAAGACCTTATCTATGGAGCCAGTTGGCCCTAATGGCCCATTTACAAGGTCAAACGAGCCCCAAAGCGCTTTCTAAAAAGGTATTTCGAACTCAAAATCAATTTTCATACATCAAATCTTTTTGTATAGTGGAACAAAAAATCCTTATGTAAAATTGACATTCACATATACATTACGAAGGTATTTTGAACTCAAAAATCAATTATGTTTTATCAGATTCTTATCCAAAAAGATATTTAATTTTCTACAAAATTGGGGGAAATTCAAAATTGGTTGGGTTAAAAGTTGTGTTTCAAAAATTCGGCTCGGTCTAAAGCCTGGTATAAAATGGACTTCACTTATGTATTAAAATAGTATTTTCAACTCCAAATCCATTTTGTTTAATCAAATCTTTTTCACATACCTATTTAAGGAACAAAAATCCTTATGCAAAATTGGGGGAAATTTAAAATTAAACCTGATAAAAGTTGTTTATCATAAAATTGATTATCTAACATTAAAATTGACATTCATATATGCATTATCAAAGTATTGCGAACTCAAAAATCAATTTTCATTTTTCAGATTCTTAGCAATAAAGAATTATAATTTTCTTCAAAATTGGGGGAAATTCAAAATTGAATGGGTCAAAAGATGCTTATCAAAAAATTGGCTGGGTTACCTTCTGGCTGTTTGGTCGCTTAGATCTCAAAAAAATACCCAAATTCAAAAAACAAATCGTTTGAAAAGGACATCCGAGGCCAAAGTTATGACCGTTTGAAGTTTCACCAATTTACAACTACTTTTTCAAGTTTCAATCTCTGATTTGGTGAAACTTCAAACGACCATAACTTTTGCCTCAGATATCCGTTTGACGTAAAAAAAATTAATATGGATATTTTCTCGAGATCTATTCGGTCAACTCCTAATTTGTTTTTCTCTTTTATCTTATTATATTTTTATTCATATAGAATAATTAAGCCACACAAGGTATTCAAGTAGTTTTTTGTTCTAATATTATATATAGTGTCACTACAGAAAAAACAGCGATTAGCGATAAATCATATTTTGTGGGAGTTCGTGAGAGATGATATGATGGTTCAGAGTGGCAAATGTAGGTTTTTTCAAGTTTAAACGAGGCCCAGAACGGGAAATATGGATAGTCCATGAATTTTGTGTGATAGGTCACCTGACTGTTTTTTGGCTGGAATATTTCATGGGCGTCCGTTATGACCAATTAAATGGTAAGTGTTGGTTCAGAGGGGCACACATAGGTTTTCTCAAGTTCAAATCAGGCTCGGAAATTTTTCATTGGCGTTAGTGACGACTTATTAAATGGTGTGTGTTGGTTCTGAAGGACAAACATAGGTGTTTTAAGTTCAAACGAGGTCCGATCAGAAAATAGGGATATCATGACAACAAAGGGAAAAATCAAAAGAGAGAAGATACATATTGGTGCTGGAAAATAACACGATGAGTACATCAAACACAATAGAAACAAATTATTAATGAGTCAAAGAGAGATATTCTCAAATCTCAAATCCTTACCCTGATAACCACGAACGAGAAAATCAAAGCAACAAGTCCAGCCATCGCGGATGGGAAAGAATTGGTGATGTCACTCCCGGGGTCCATCGGAGCCACCATTGGTCCATGGTTGTGGCCTTCATGGGCAGCCCATGATCACAATAATAGCAATGAAGAAATTGAAGACCTTGAATGTCATTATATTGCCTTCTCTTCAAGATTATTATCAAATGTTTGACTTTTATTTATTTGAACAAATGACAATATTTACTTACGCCTTAAAAACAAACTTAATTTTTTTGGGGGTAGGGGGTAGGGGGCTGGCGGGGGGAGGGATAGGGAGTGAGGATGGGGTAAAAAAAATTAAAAATTAAAGTTTAAATATATATATTTTAAAAAAAAGGCTTTAAATTATTTATTTTCAACAAAAAAAATTGTAATTTGAAGTTGGAGGAGAGTTTTGGAAACTGTTTTCCTTAATATTTGAAGAGAAGTCATTTTTCTTAAATTTGAAGAAAATGAGTTGATTCGGAAAACATTTTCCAAAACATTTTACCCAACCAAAGATGAGAAAATTGAAAAATATTTTCCGAAAAATGTTTTCCTTCCTACCAAACACACCCAAAGTTTTAGTCATATTAGTTTGTTCACTATGACTCATTAAATTCAATGGGCATGCCAATTCAATGTTTATTAAAAAAAATAAAAAATTTAAACGGAGACTTATATATCAATAGAATGTATGATCCATTCGAAGAATTATTTTCAAATACATCTTATTATTATAGAGTACACAGAGATTTATTATCAGCCTTAATTATCACAGTTATAAGTTTTTTTTTATTTTTATAGTGGTTATCAATTACTTTTCAAACAAGCACGAAAAAGTTAATGATATTTTTTAATCTTTTGAGTTGTTTTGTATCGAATTGGTTATAACACTTCTGAATCGAATGTCGATTTTCCAAAACTAACGATATTAATATTTCACTGATTAAAAACAAACCTCCACTTCCTTTCATTATAAAAACTTCTTGTAAGCTCGTAATAAACGAAAATAAACTTTTTGTAAGCTTATTACAATTGATTTCATAGATATTTCTCCTTTGAAAAGACTGAAATTAATTGTGTCAGAAAACTTAGTAATTATTTACTTTAAATGCAAAAGGACTCCCCAAAACGAAATTATTTACTTCTTTTCGTCCCCTTAAATTATCTATTGTGATTTCAAAAAGTTGTCCTAATAAATTATTTGTTATTCTTATTTTAAATGTTCAAAACAAAATTAGTTATTTTTTCTCATTTTACTTTTATTAGTAATTTCTCTTAAAAATTACAAACATCTACCTTAATAGAGTAAATATTTAACGAAATTTTTTTTATATTTTAAGATATAATAAGGGCAAAATAGACCCCCTTGTTGGGGTCGAAAGTGATTAGAGCATCGTCCATGATGCTTACTGTGGGACTCATGGACATCCATTAAGACCTAATTAATGGAGCCGGTTGGTCTCGAGGGGGAAACTGACACATTTTCAATTTCAAACGAGCCCCAAAGCAGGAAAAACCAGATTTTGTCGATTTTCATCTACTATAGTCCATGGATTTTTGGTGATTCGGGATTCCGGCTTGTTTTTTATCAAAATTTTTCATGGACGTCCGTTAAGACCTTATTAATGGATCCAGTTGGTCCCGAAGGGCAAACAAACACATTTTCAAGTTCAAACGAGCCCCAAAGTAGGAAAAACCAGATTTGCCGATTTTCGTGTGCTATAGTCCATGAATTTTTGGTGATTCAGGATTCCGCCTTGTTTTTGGCAAAACTTTTTCATGTATGTCCGTTAAAACCTTATTAATGGAGCTAGTTGATCCCAAGTGGAAAACAGACGCATTTTCAATGTCACCTATTTTAATTTAAAGACTTGAGTGACACCTTATACTCATTTCTCTCCAGCAACTCAAGGTTGGATTTTTAATGGGGTTGGGAGGTGAAAAACAGAGAAGGGGTTGGGAGAATCAGTTGGAATTAGAGGAAAAACACAGTGAACTACTAGCTATACATAGTCAGTTATACATGAACACTTAGAAATAGGTTTGAAACAGACTGAAAATCCAGATTCTACTTAGCCGTTTCCCGCTCACTCCTGCTCTGTTCGTGGATTTTTTTGAAATCAGATTTCAGTGGTTAAAGCTTGCTAATTCCTTGCTCATTTTTATTCTCAGCTCGCTGCTCCGAAAAAGGTAAAATTCCTTTCAAATTTATTTAGTTATTTAATAAGTTGTTTATTCTGCATATAGATTAGATGTAGTTTTGTTTTAGTATCCTCTTTCTTCACTGTCCATTTAGTCTATTGTGATTTTCCTTACTTCTATTTGTTTTAGTTCATCACGAATATTGTTGAGTTAGTGGAAATAAGTATGTTGCGTGGAAACAGTTGCTAAGTATATCTTTCTGATCTTAAATATTGAAAAATGTGAATTAGGATTCTTCTCTTTGGTGTCTCGATATTCTTGTTAAGAATCCTGCTTTGGCCCATATTAATTAATTGGAAATGTTGTCTTCTTCATGTTAAACTTTTGAATATTGTTGGGTCAAATGGGGATCTTTTGAAATTTATTTTACATGAGCTTTGGTTTGATGTTCCCTGTTACCTAGCTTAATATAATTTCACAACTAGATATTGTTTTAAGTCATTCACTGGTTTGATTAATTTGTCTTAATTTAGTGAAGGTTTGGTTACATTTCAGCCTTTATTTTGTGTTAAAAGTTTTATCTTATTTTGTTCATTATTGGATTAAATTTGTTCTTATTTGCTATAAACTCTTGTTTTGCTTTTTTGTGTTTAGTGGATTAATATTACTAGTTGAGTTTCTTTATTGTAGACAGTAAACCGTGTAAGCTCTTTCTTTTCGGTATATTCTTAAGCTTCAATCTGTCTAGTTCTTTGTTTATGTCCTTTGTTTAATACTAAAGTTCATACCTATTGTAAAGAGGATGGTTGTTAGCATTACTTCATTCTTGTTCATGAAGAACAATTCTTATGTTAAGCTCTATTTGTTCTTATCTTGACCAGTAGCTTATTTATTCCGCCAGATCTCTTGTTCTTTTCTCTTCTTAGCATGCTCATTAAAAGAAGTAATAATTCAGTTTTCATATTCTACATTTGGCTCATTGTCCTAATCTTTGCTAAAGTTTGTTTGAAGTTTATTTAACACTTTCTGGTGTGTCTCTCTAGTGTCGTTCATTGTGGCTTTAAGATGAATAAGTTTAGCTGAACTTTGTTGAATATGGCTAACAGTTGGTTTTCTTGTTTAGATAATAGTTTTTGTTGAATTCTCAATTAATTAGCTGCTTTAGAGAATAGTTTTAGTTGGTTGATTTATTGCATTGAATATCGGTTCCTTTCCCATCTTTAGTTTCTGTATAGTCATATTATGATTCACTGTTTGGATTAGCTGCTAGTTGGCTATCATAGTTAGCTTTAAAATCCTCATGATAGCAGAAAATAACCTGTTTAAGTCTACTATGTGTACCTGGGTGCGTTGGCTAAATGATGGTATTAGCTAGCTAAATGAACATCCCCTCTCTTTGTTCTCTTGGTTTATTTTCATTGCATCTGATGTAGTTTAAATCATTGTTTCGTTTGTTGTTAATTGTATGAAATATTCGATCTCGTTCCTTTTTCTCTTTTAGTATACTAATCTTTATTTTCTCTTTTGTTTGCATGCAAAATTTACCCCGAGTCTCATGGACTTCTTTCCTCATTTGGATTTCAATAATTGGGCCACGGAGGCCCAATTCTACCCTCTTATCGAGTCAGCCAGCAAAGAAGATAATGTATAAGGCTGGATCTCGGAAATTCGCAGGTCTCGAGAGCCGAAAATGCGCTGATATACAACGTGATGCAGTCGATATACAGTAATTGTATATGTTGTACAAAAGCAACAGAAATGGACCCAAAGTCCTAAAATTTCAGTTTTTGTGTTGTATTGTAATGGATTAATTACTTGAGTGGATCCCTTTTAAAAAATAATTACTTATTTATAATACTCTTTAATTATTACCATTTATAGCAATATATAACAATACTATGTATTTTATTAAATTGTCTCTCTCGCTCTTTTTCTTTTCTCTCTTTCGCTCTTATTTTTCCTCTCTCGCGCACTCTTTCTTCCTTTCTTTCTCTCTACACATTTTTTTTTATGAGCTCTTTTTTGATCTCTCAAAAGAAAGAGAAGCAACAAAGTAGGATAAGTTGTGGTGAAACCGCCAACATCTTTAGTTTGGTTTCTCTTTGACCTAAATGATTCAATATTACCAGATATTATGGAGTATGCAAAATATGGCAAACGAAAGAGCATCTTATTATCTATAAATTGAAATTTTTTTGTATCAATAATGAATTAAACAAGTAATCTAATCGTAACAAATCAATCAATAAACTGTAAATTGAATTAAAGCTATATTATAAGTGTACTACACAGGTCTGAAAAATACTCCAACTTAGTGTATATATTTTAAATATATATACTTGCCCAGATGGTCAAGTGTGTGAATACACGAGGCATAGGCGCGTCGGGAACGAAATAAAAATTTATGAGTCAATCAATAACGGTCACGTATCAATACAGTCATTAATCTATCCCATTTCTTTTTACCCACTTTCTCTTTCCCTCCACGTATCAATTTATTTTACCCACTTTTTCTTTCACTCGAATACAAATCTGAAAAGATCACCAGTGAAGGGCTAAATAGGTAAGCTTTAGATTAAACGAATTATTTTCTTTAGTTTCGGATTTTTTTGTTGGTCTTGTTTAGTCTATTGTTAATTAGGGCATCTAATTTCTTTTTTCTGATTTCTAATTATTTTTTTGTTAGGATTTCCATGGAAGATGTAAAATTGAATTTGAATAACATTTGTTTTGATAAAGATGATCCAAAGTTGAATGAGAAAGTGCGATACTTAAAAAGCTAACACGCTATCAAGAACTATCAATAACTAACAAGAAATATGATTTGGTCTTTGATTTCTTCTTTGGCCTAAGGGAAAGAGAAAGTTTGGGGAAAGAGAAAGTTTTGGGAAGAGAAAGGTTTGGGAAAGAGAAAGGTTTGATTTTTTTTTTCTTTTTTTGACTTTTAAAATATATTTATTAAACTAATTGACTAATTTAATTAATTTAATGAATTAAATGGCGTGTGTGACACACTCAATTAAGATAGACTGAGTAACTTGACCAGCTAGGCATATAGGAGTATATATATATTTAAAATACAATATTAAATAGTTCAGGGGGTAATAGATCTTGCTCAAAGTTTGATATCGTAACAACAATTTTGACCAAAGTTGGAGTATTTTTAGACCCTTTTCCCTTTTCTTTTTATGTTATATATGCAATATACAATCCTCTCTCCTTTTTTTTCTTACTCTTTTTTTAGAACTTTTTTACAACATTTGGGTTAATCATGGTAGGACTCAATAAAATTATGTGCTCGGATATGTATCTATTTTGCAAGGATAGGTATCTTCAAATTAAAGTACTATATATGCCAATAAGTAGTATCAGTTTTGCAAGGTTTTTTAACCTCAACTTGTGAGTTATTACTTACTATTATTTTTTGTATGTTTTGATTTTTAATTTATAACACTCCATAGTATACATACTAAACATATTAATTGAATTGTTGAGGTGTTTCACACCCTTTAAGAAAAGAAGATTAAGACATAAATTAGATATAACTTTCCATTTTTACCCTTATTAATTATTATCAAATTTATGATTAAAATAACTAAACATTAATTAATAACTAATTCCAATACTAACTAATGAATGGTAAAATTGGAAGAACATTTTAAAAGTAGTCCAAAAAATTGAACATTAAGTTAATTCGAAAAATGGAAAATGTCTCAACAATTCAATTAATATGAAATGAAGGGAGTATGTTTTTGAATGAACGTGCAACACACGTTCCCAGATACTAGTTATACATATTTATAGCTTTGTTATTAATTACTATCAAGTCTTCTTTTATTTCGAAATCTTGAAGTATCACTTATTTAAATTTTTTAGATAAAATTACATCTGAATAGAATTTGTGAAGTTCGAGCGCCAATAATTATAAATGCAATTATCCATTTTTTTAATTGTCATGTTTGATATTCAATATTTGTATTATAGTCTGACTAATTCGTATACTTTTTTGGTCAAGATAAGATTATTTTCTGTCTAGCATCGAGTGGATACTTCTATATTAAATCATAATATGATAGCATGATTAGTAGACTACTAATTATAAGACATCTAATTTTGTGAAAATATAGCTCAATAAAATGAAATGCAATGCTTTCAATAAATAAAATAAAATAAAATGATGGGTCCCAACTCCCACACTTTTTGACTTTGAAATACATTAGTTAGCCGTTATAGCTATAGCAACGAAAGCAGGAAAAAGGGCTCCATTTATGTCAAGAACAAAAAAACTTCTCCCAATTTTGGAGAATTACACTCCGAAAAATCAAATTAAATTCTCTGTTTATGGGCTCATTCATGGCGCATTTCAAATTAAAGCTTCATTCATGATGGATTTCAGGTTTTTGATGTATCTTTTAGTAATTCAAGCTTCTTCTTTTTTCTGGATTTGGCTGTGAAATAGTGTAGTTGTAGCACTCATAAGTTAAAATTTTACATTTTGCCTATAGCCGTTATAGCAGTGAGAGTGAGAGAAAAGCTCCATTGATGAAAGAACTTCTCCCAATTACCTCAGTCGTACCCTAGTTTTGGAGATTTACATTCGGCAATTATGGGTTTCTTTGAAGAGGTTGAATTTTGGTATATTTGAATGGACACCACCCATGTTTTTCTTTATTTTTCGGATTCAGCTTTACTCCTCTGGCATTTTTGTTTTCAATCTCAAGGAGGTGCTGCTAATAAATTAAGAGATATTTTGTTCAGTTATTTGAAATTAAAAAATTTGTGATGAATTATTTGGTAGTTTTGGGGTGTGGGTTTGTCTCTGTTTGGTGTGTATAGTTATGGGTTGTGTTTATTCAAGAGCTTGCATTGGAGAGATTTGTGCACCAAGGAATGTGGATGTTAAAGAACCTGAAAATGTGATTTCAGTTATACAATAGGATGACATTTCCTATTGTATTTTTCAGTGATTTTAAGTTATTTTTTGGATTTGGATGTGAAATGGTGTACTTGTAGTGCCCATAAGTTCAAAATTTAGCATTTTCTTATTGTGTTTTCAGCGATTCAAATTACTTTTTGGATTTTGATGTGAAATAGTGTATTTGTAGAGTTTGTAAGTTAAAAATTTACCATTTCATCCAGCCGAGAGAGATAGTGAAAGAGACAGAGAATCCGCGGCGAGGATGGTGAAGTTTTTGAAGCCAAACAAAGTTGTTATCATTCTTCAAGGCAAATATGATGCCTGGAAAGCTGTGATCGTAAAGGCATTTAATGAAGAAAAAAGGAACTGGCCATATGGCCATTGTTTGGTTGTAGGTCTCTCAAAGTACCCGAAGAAGGTAATCCATAAGAATTCATCAAAGAAGCAAGCGAAGAAATCTCGTGTGAAGGCTTTCATCAAGCTCGTGAACTACAACGACATCATGCCTACTTGTTACACACTTGATGATGATCTGAAGGATGTTGTCAATGCTGATGATCTTCAGGCACTTGACAAAAAGGTGACTGCTGTGAAAGAGGCCAAGGCTAGGCTTGAGGAGAGGTTCAAGACCCAAAAAAATTGTTGGTTCTTCACTGGATAACATTTGCTTTTCAATATATAGTGCAGACATTTCTTGCAATTGGCTAATTTTATACATATTTATTTATCTGCAGGGTGAAAGCAAATGTGCTTTGATATATGGTCAAATGAATGAACTTACTGGTGCTCGTGCTCATGTTGGGCTCACTGCAGGGGGAAAGCAAATGTGCTTTAATATATGGTCAAATAAATGAACCTCCTAGTGCTCGTGCTCACGTTGGGATCACTAAAATGACAGGTTAGAGCTATTTCATTTAAAGCAATCCAGGTGAAGTAAGTGGTCTTTGGAGGTCTTCTGATATTCCATACATACTTCCAAGGCCACTTGTCAAGCATACCATTTTGAGAGCACATGAGATTGTAGTTGTCCTTGACTGTGAACTGCCCATCTTTGGAATCCCCCCACACCATTTTGTCTTGTTGATGTATCTCAATTGTGTAGTGTTTTAGAGTGGCTAGCAAAGAGGAGGTAATGGAGTTCACAATCAAAAAAGTTCCTTCTTAACTAAGGGGTCCAAGAGTTGTTGTCTCTTTATTGTTCGAGAGATGACTCTTAGTTGTTTGCTATCAGGAATAGTCCAGGATACGAGCCTTTAAAAGCATTGCTGTTAAGCCATTTATCCTTCTAGAATCTAACTTGAGATCCATTGCCAACTTTATAGGAGATATTCTTGAAGAAGTCTGCTTGGTGGCTACTAATGTGCTTCCCAACTCCATGAGTTCATGAGCCTATTTTAGCACACCAATGAGTGTGGGTGGGGTTGAGGGGAACCTTGGGGCCTCGAGGCGTGGCAGGTCGGGGGAATGGGGAAGGGGACCTCGGGGCGCAGCGTCTCGAGGTGGAGGGTGTGTGGGGACTCGAGGAATGGCGCCTCGAGGTAGGGGGTGGGGAGTGGTGGGCTTCGGGGAGCAGCGCCTTGAGGCGAGGGGATTCTGACGGCGGCACCTCGAGGTGGGGGTGGGGATAAGGGCCTCGGGCTGCAGCGCCTCGAGGTGGGGCGATGGGGGGGGGGGGTGGGAAGGGG
>JAJOOS010014225.1:0-29912 GCA_029582725.1 Solanum chiquidenum
ATATGCTTGTGTTAATCATAAAAAGTTAAGAACAATAGCTAAACTATTTTTTATTAATCACGAATACAAATAAATAATAAAGGAGAAGAAAGAATAAACCACAATTCTCCGGCCTCCACGGCGGCTCTTCCAAAGTTCCTAAGCTAGAAGAAAATTTGTATTGTGTCTTGTATCTTGGTTCTTGGCTCTCCTAAAAAATAACTTTTCATGCCCTATTTATAGATATAGAAACCCTAACAAAAATAATTGAGTCCACCTTAAATTAGGAATTCAAAACCAAAAGGAATTGGATTCCTTTTTATTTTTCGTCGCATGAACTGTCCGTGTGAAAGTACTGCCGCCTCAAAGAATTCTCTTTTCTTCACTTGCTGCCACGTGTACAACAAAAATAATATTGAAATTCATCAATTTGCAGCCACCGTTTCCTTATATACATAAATATATTATTTTATTCAATTTAATTCATTAAGTTGTGCTTGATTTCCTTCTTCAACCTTTTATCTTTAATTCGTTTTAGCTTCAAAGTTCCTCATTTTTCCACCAATTTAATCCTACAAATAAAATACACAATTTAGGACAATCCATAAAATTTATGCTCAAAACGGACAAATATAAATAATAAATATGAGGCAAATACTGATTAAAAATATGTATTTTGACCTCACATCAATATTCGTGCACTATATGCACTGTAGAACTCTCACCCAGTTGGGAATATAAGGGCCATGGGGTTTGGTGAAGATTTGGAACTTGTGGTATCTCAGACACTCCATTATCTCTAGGTATCTATCTATAACCCCGTCTATGGACATACGCTTTTCTTCCAGAATTTTCCTCAGCCCCTCAGCCTTTCCTCAATTTTTTTATTTAGGCTGAGGACCTTGTACTGGAGGTGCTAATACCATTGTCTGTGTTGGAACTGGAGGTGTAGTAATTATAGGCTGGGGAGTCCTGGCCATGGATGAATCATTCAGCTTCTTAATTCGCCGCTCAGCCCTCTGTGCTATTGACATATGATTCTCATCAGAACCCACACCTTCACTTTTAGATGGGTTGGGGTCATTTCTATAAAAGACATTATGTTCAGTGCTTGCATCTGATAATTCAAGGTCCTTGTGTTTGCCCTTACATTTTTCGTAAGTTGTCGAAAGTTTAGTAACTTTGCATGTATATGCATCCTCGTTCATTGTAATCCCTTTTGTTCTACTTTGGGGTGGCTTGCATCTTCCTGCAACTTTGGATCTAGTCATTTCTGCAAAGAATTCAAAAAAGTTAAAACAACTAAATCGAATTTAGAGAAACACAATTACAGAAGGACTTGCTGAATAAATCGGTGAATCACCAACTGATTTTGGGGATCAATACCTCTGACCGAAAGTTACAGAACATTGATTACAAACAGCATGAAGTTAAAGGCAAGATGGGATAATTTGGTGAATCGCCAAGTAATTCGGCAAACTCTCCTTAGCATACTGATTAGTCTAAATTTATCAAAAATACACATCACATAACATAGGATGAAATTACTTGCAATGAGAGCATACATATCACAATTAAATGCAGGGTTTGGAGAGCCAACCTTTTAGGCAGATTAGATCGAGATTGTGATGCTAAGCAGTAGGTTATCACAGATCAAAGCACTACTCAGGCAGCTAATATACTTACAAGTTGCAAAAATACTAAAAATACAAAGTAGGTGCGATTTTGCGATAATCAAGAGTGAGGGGGTATGTAAAAAGGTTGAAAGTTAAAGCCCGTGGTTTTATAAAACCCATCCATATCTCACCCATTCGGCGACATTAGTAGTATTTTCTTCGCTCCTTGGCGATCCGCCGAGTTTTCATCTTTCTCACCGAATTTTACAGGACCCTTAGTCAAAGTGAGGATCCAAACGGCGGTCTTTGTAGAGGTCACCGATCTTGTCGGCGCTTTGCCAATTGGAGTTGAGTCACTCATCCTGTACTTTTCACAGACTTTTCATGCCCCAATCCTACAAAATCAAAGCACCTTTATTTCAAAAATAACAAAATTAAAGTAGTTAAGGGTTTTGGGTTGCCTCCCAAACAGCGCCTTAGTTAACGTCGTGGCACGACGTGTGTTAACACCTAGATTTAACTTTTGGGGTCAGCCAAAGCATCATTTGGCAACCCTTTGTCTTGTGCCTGATGGAGATTAGGCATTACATGACCCAAGAGAGTTTCAATTAGCTGGATGGAACTAGAGTGAGAACTGCTCATCTGATTTAGCACTTCTACATTTTCTCTAATCTCCTCTAGCACTCTATCTTGCTCATTTAGCTTTTGAAGAATGGTTAATAACATATCTTCGATACATTTATTTTCAATGTCCATAGATCTTCCCTGCTTAATAGGTGGTCTACATTTGCTCTTCTCTTTGGACACCACCTCCAGTTCCTCGACATTTTGGGTCAAGTAATCCATTTGACCCAGCAAAATGATCAATTGCTGGTCTTTCTCAGTATCCTTGTTGGTTTTAGCCACAAAGTCAAGGAATTTAACTGCGGTCTCACATGAGTATTTCTCACGACCACTTGGCATAAGTCGGTCGATTAACCTTCTGTTTCTGGGATTCAGACTCCTATAGAAGCAGTCCAGTAGAACTAAGTTGGGGATTTCATGAGTTGGGCATTGTATCAATAGTGTTTTAAACCTCAGCCACAACTCATGAAAAGATTATCCTTCTAGATGTTTGAAGTTCAGGATGTGATCCCTGAATCTCATCACTTCTACTGGGAGGTGCTCCATTGGTCCACCATCCCCATCATGTATACTCATTATCTTGTCTCAATACACAAACAAGCTAGACAAAACTAAGAATTAGGTTAGTAAACTAGAACTAAGAAGAACAAAAATTCTACTAATCTAACAATTCTCAAATAACCCCGCTCCCCGACAGCGGTGCCATTTTGATTCTTATCATGACCAACGACACTAACTACGGTTTGAGTGCTTACGATTGTCGATAATATAGTAACCCAACCGAGGGTTGGGGTCGTGTCCCAAGGGAGCGGTTTTGAGAATTGATAGAAAAATAAAATCTAGTTTTAACTAGTCATAGCTAGAGAAATTAACGATTAAAAACATTGTTAATCAAAGAGGGGACACAAAGGTGTCAAATATCAAATTGGGGTTTTGTCACAACTATAGCTAAAACAACAAAAATAACAAGAAAATCAAGTATGGGGACGAGTTCTTGGGGTGTGACCGCAATACAAGTTGAGATAAATAGTTGGGTACATGCTTTCGATAGAAAATTTGTCAGATAATACTGACTAGGCTAAGCTTTAGATGGAAATAAGTTTCCTCTCGGGCAACTTACCCCATTTCAAATGCGTTCTTCTCAGACACTCATTTGCCACATGAAGACCAGCCTACGCCGTACCCCACTAACTCTCTCGAGCTGAGTGTTAGGATATGGGACTAGGGCTCACCCTCTCGGACTGAACCTCATGTCGACCCACTCCTTAGCCATCAGTCTAGTTGTCTTGGTTTCGCGACCTCCCTCTCGGGCAAGAAGAAAATACATGGGTGGCTTTGTATTTGCAACTACAAACTCATTAACTTAAACCATAACTGCTAGGTGAAATCGCCATTAAAATACATCTTACCTACCAGCAAGCAAGACCAAACAATAATATCAACACATATTTGCTAAATCACACCCCAAGAATGGGGGGGGGGTTAGCCACACATCAAGAAATAACAAAATACACCTAAAATGATAATGAAATGAAATGGGTATAAAAAATCAAACCTTGATTTAAGCAAAAGAAGATGAATAGAGAAGACCCACTTTCAACTTGGGGAAGATGAACTCCTTTCTTCAAGTTTCCAAAATTCTCTCCAAACTTGAGAGTAAAATAAAAATAGTACTAAATCCAAAATCTGATAATAAAAATATAATACTAAAATCTAATACTAAGCTATAACTCTCAATGAGTATTTATAGTTTTGAAAAATATGTGCTGTGGCGGATCACTTGGCGACATAAGTCGGAATCGCTGATCAACTCACCGATTCACCTTTTGGTGTAGTTCATCGCCATCTTGCACCATCCTTCGGCATCGGCTCTGTGTCATTGGGCGACATAGTATTGCTTCGCGGAACTATTCAGCGACACGCCGACTGCTTCCTTTTTCCGCTGACTTGATTATTTCCTTCAAGGCTCAGCACACTGGAACAAAAGGCGAAGTGAGACCCTTCGGCGATTCACCAAGTGAACTCGGCGATCCTCAGGCCTTCATTTTCTTGTTCTTTTCAGCCTTTTCGTTTCTTTTTGCGCCTAAGTGCCCATGCTTCCACTCAAACTTTAAATACCTGAAACTTAAAGTATTTTCATCAGATATTGAGATAAAATAAGCATTTGAGGACACTATTTCTATTAAAATAAAGCCCTAAATGAGTCCAATCTTTGGACTCATCAATGAACCTTTATGATGATTTATGACTAGAATCACCTAATAATGAAGGATATGATTAGAATGCCTTGAAATCTAGGTATGTATGATGATTATAAGAATTAAAGCTTTGAGTAAGGCTTTTAGTCTTTAATGTTGATCATTAGGGTTTTGAGAGTAAAGTAAATATGATGAACTATGCATGTTAAGGCTTTTAGAGTAAATTCTATATGATAATAGAAGGTTAATGAATAGAATGGTGATGAAAGATCTTTACCTACCTAATCCACCTTATGAATCATAGATGGTAGGAAATGATAGAATCACTTGAGTCATGATGATATCCATGTCTAATGTAGAATTCTAGATATGGTATTATGCATGAATATGATATGTTATGAAAGGTTCTCTCACATAGAATGATTCTAGGTTGAAAGTCTATCTCACCTAAAATGAATCGAAGTCCAAGGATTATGAACTGTGATGAGGTTGTGGTGATTCCCCTAAAAGACCTTTATATGAGAGGAATGTGAGGTGACTTCCCTGATTCCTAATTACTTAAACATGAGGTCATTACCCATGTCATGATATGGGGATTGTGAGGTGATTACCCTTTATGTATGTATGACTCCCAAGGCAAGCGGTGATTACCTATTAGCCTTTATGTTGATCATGGAGGTGATTACCTATGATCCTTATAAAAATGGATATGGAGGTGAATACCTATACCTCATTAAAATAGGTATGGAGGCGAATACATATGACTATATATATATATATATATATATATGTAAATTAAAGAGGTGAATACTCATTTTTCCTATATGATAGACACAATGAGGTGAATACCCATTGGCCCTTATAATAGACATAGAGAGGTGAGTTCCCATGTCTTAAACATAAGTAAAGAGTAATATGAGCATGACTAGTTTGGGTTGTAGCTTGAAAGGTCCCCACATACATGCATTGACTTGAGGTGATTACCCTTGTATTTATGATTAGCTTAATATGAGAATAAGAAATGATACATATGAATGAAGAGCCTAAAGTGTCTAGCTTAGCATGGGTAGGAGTATGGAATCTTATTCATGCATTGCACAAGCTTGCCTTGAGGTGACTTATGAAGTGTTTCTCTTATATAATGTATGTTTAGATTGGGTATTTCTATAGTTTCCATCCTTGATATGTTAATTAAAGGTGAAGATTCCCTAGTCTATGAGAAGTAAGCTAAAAGATGAGATCAAATGTGATAAAGAGGTATGATGACCTAAAAGTGGTACTTAGCCTAGGTGGAATTATGGGGTCTGATATATGCATTGCACAAGTACAACTTGCAGGTTACTTATGAAGTTTATCTTATGATGAGAGGATTTGAGTATGGGCTATGTTTATGAATATGTGGTATTTCCTATGTTATTGGATTATGCCTTATGATTGACTTATGCTCATATTATGCCTATGTTGGATATTATGCTTCTGATCATGCTATTGTCTCTTATGCTTATTACTTGTGTTTTATGTTGGCTAACCCTTGTGTTATGCTCTTATGATGTTATGCCAGCTAACATATTTAGTATATTTTATACTATCACATAATTTTGCCTACATTCTTAACAAATGTAGGGTTTGGCGACATTGACTTCCATTCTTGAGAATAGGTTTCTAGAAGTTCAAAGGAGTTGAAGATTTGGTGAGCCCTCATAGCATCGAGGATAAAGCCACCATTACCTTTATGTATTTTCTTTATGTTTTAGACTATTTTATGGGCTGCATCCGAAAGGTTTTATTCAAAGTTGAGTTTAGATGGTTTGAGACAAAGTGTAGTAAGACTTCCGCTTGCTTTTATAAAAGACTTTAATTGTATGGGTAAAGTTTTTAAATTTTCCGTACTTTTCTATTATCATATGTTATTATATGCTAAGGGCTTGTATGAGACCCCTTCAGGGTCAAGTACGCGATGTTACATCTAGGGTGTACCCTTGGGTCGTGACAATCTTGGTAATCAGAGCACAAGGTTTAGAATGGTTCTAGGATTGTCTCAAACCACGTCTAGTAGAGTCTTGTTCATAAATGTGAAGTGTGCCACATTTATGAATAGGAGTCTATTGGATGTTTAGGAAACTACACGTCTTCATTCCCTAAGTCGTGCCATAGAGTTTGGCTCTAGTAGGTCCTTCTCCTAATTCGTGCCCTATGGTTTTCAGGGTATGGATAAGACAAGGGTAAATACTAGGAGGAATGAGGAAGGCAATGTGGATCAAAAGGCTCCTCTCCAAGTTCCATCCCATGTTCCTCCTCAAGCTAATCAAGCTCCAATTAATCCTCCGACTATGTCAGATGTGTAGGTTAGGTCGATTTTTCTAATGTTGGCCAAAGACATGATGGCCCACGCCAATAGAGAGGGTGTAGCTTTGGTAAACCCTAATGTGAATTTTGTGGCTTTAAGAGTGAGGGAGTTTATTAAGATGAAACCCCCAGGATTTTACGGCTCCAAAGTGGAATAGGACCCTAAGGAGTTTATAGATGAAGTTTATAAGACTCTTGATATCATGGGGGTGACTTTGGTAGAGAAAGCGGAGTTAGCCGCTTACCAATTTAGAGGGTAGCACAAATATGGTATGGTCAATGGAAGGAAAGTATACCGGTACAAGCGGGTCCCGTAGAGTGGGAGTTGTTTAAAAAAGCATTATTTGATAGGTTCTTTCCCCTAGAGTTGACGGAGGCTAAGATGCAAGAGTTTATTAACCTTAAGCAAGGTAGTATGAGTGTCCAAGAGTATTCTCTAAAGTTTACTCAACTCTCCAAGTATGCTCCAAGTTTAGTGGAGAATTCAAGGGCTAGGATGAATAAGTTCATGATGGGAGTGTCCCACTTAGTAGAAAAAGAATGTCGTACGGCAATGCTTGTTGGTGATATGGATATCTCACGTCTTATGGTTTTCGCCCAACAAGTTAAGGAGTCAAAAATCAAGGAAGAATCTAGGGAGAAAAAAATGTCTAGATTAGATGATGATAAGTTTTTTGATTATGAGTCTGATAGACATGATCGCCTTAGGTTTAGACAAAAGTTCCCTGGGAAAAGTCCCTCAAGTACTCCTAAATTCAACCAAAAGAGGGTGTCTAACCCTAAGTCTCAAGAAGATGGTAGTGAGATTCTACTACCAGGATGTAGTAAGTATGATAGAAGGCATCACTACTAAAAAACTACCAAAAAATGAGGGACAGAAAAGCGACGGACTGCGTCGATCCAAAAAGCGATGCCATTTGCCACACTATCCGTCGCTATTTAATAAAAATAATTATTTTTAAAATTATTTTACAAAAAGAGACGGACGGCATCTCTTAGTTAGTCGTTTTATTGCGGATTTTTGCGCTAAATATATATGTAATTAATAATTATTTATTTAATATATATAGATACGCCGTCCGTCGCTTTTTAATAAAAATAATTATTTATAAATTAAAAAATAACCACGTTGTCCGTTGTTTTTTTTTATTATTATTAATTAGTTTTTTTAAAAAGCGACGAACGTCATCTCTTAGTCCGTCACTTTTTGGTCAAAATATCTAGTCAAACATTTTTAAAAAGGGACAGACAGTGTCTCTTAGTCCGTCGCTTTTTAGTCAAAATTTTGGACAAATATTTTTTAAAAAGCGATGGACAAAGAGACGTTGTCCGTCGCTTTTTTTAAATTATATTGAACCAAAAAGAAGGTTTTCCCCTCATTTTCCCATCTCTCTTTCTCTCACTTCTCTTTTCTCTCCCTTCTCTCTAAAACCAAACTGTTACGCCGCTGCCCCACACCGTCGTCGCCCTTCTCTCCTTGAGTATTAGTCCCGTCACTGCCTTGCCCCGTTGGCGCCGCCGCCACTCGTCGTCCCCACTGCCTCTTTTCCTTAGCATGTTAAGGTTAGGGTTTAATTTTAGTTATTTTTAATTCTTGTATTATTTGATTTGTTATAACTTAATATATTATTTTAGTTTGATGAATTGTGTTATTCAATTGTTAATTTGTATATTAGATTATTTTTAGTTAGGTAGAGAATTAGGGATTTTTTATTTAGGGTTTTCTTCTAAATTGGTTTTTTTTAAAATATGATTGTGAATTGAGCATTAGAAGATAGAACTAACAAATAGTTAGAAGTTAGAAGTTAGATTAGTTGCATTTTCCAACTTTGAAATTCTTGAATTAAGTATGTTTGATGGTTGAAGTTAGAAAAATATTCAATTGTATATGAAAGTTAGATTACTTTGAAGTTCAAAAAATATTGGATAGTATATGAAAGTTGAAATTAGATTAGTTGAATTTTTCAACTTAGAAGTTCTTGAATTTAGTAAGTTTTAAAGTTGAAGTTAGAAAAATTGGGAATTTTTAAATATGATTGTAAATTAAGTATTAAAACATAGAACTAACAAATAATTAGAAGCTAGCTAGAAGTTAGAGATTAGTTCAATTTTTCAATTTGTCATTGTATTTGTGCTTATATGTATTATATTGTGGTTGAAAATTGAGTTACTTGAATTATATTCTTGAACTTAGAAATTCTTGAACTTGGAAATTCTTTAACTTAGAAATTTTAGAAATTAGATATGAACTTGAATATTTGTAGGATTTTAGAAGTTTAATTAGGTTGTGAACTTTAGAAATCTTGAATTACTGTAGGATTTTAGAACTTTAGGTTGTGAACTTTAGAAATCTTAAATTATTGTGGGATTTTAGAACTTTAAGTTGTGAACTTTAGAAGTCTTGAATTATTGTAGGATTTTAAAATTTAGGTTGTGAACGTTAGAAATCTTGAATTATTGTAGAATTTTAGAACTTTAGTTTGTGAACTTTAGAAATCTTGAATTATTGAGGGATTTTAGAACTTTAAGTTGTGAACTTTAGAAATCTTGAATTATTGTAGGATTTTAAATTTTAGGTTGTGAACTTTAGAATTATTGTATTTATAACTTTATAAGATTGTAAATGTTAACAATCTTGAATTATTGTAGGATTTTAGAACTTTAGGTTGTGAACTTTAGAAATCTTGAATAATAGGATTTTAGAACTTAAAGTTGTGAACTTTTGAGAACTTGAATTTTTGTAGGATTTTAGAACTTTATAAGATTGTGTACGTTATAAATCTTGAATTATTGTAGGATTTTAGAACTTTAAGTTGTGAAATTTAGAGAACTTGAATTTTTGTAGGCTTTTAGAACTTTAGGTTGTGAAACTTTAGAAATCTTGAATTATTGTAGAATTTTAGAACTTTAAGTTATGAATTTTAGAAAACTTGAATTTTTGTAGCATTTTAGAACTTTATGTTTTGAACTTTAGAGAACTTGAATTATTGTGGGATTTTAGAACTTTAGGTTGTGAACTTTAGAAATGTTGAATTTTTTTAGAATTTTAGAACTTTAGGTTGTGAACTTTAGAAATCTTGAATTATTGTGGGATTTTAGAACTTTAAGTTGTGAACTTTAGGAATGTTGAATTATTGTAGGATTTTAAACTTTACGTTGTGATCTTTAGAACTCTTGATTTATAGAATTTATGAACTAATTATTAGGTTGAACTTTAGAAATCTTGATAAAATATTGTCTTTATGAACTATTTGTAATTTTGAAATGAATTTTTTGTAATTTTAAAACGAATTTTGAAAGACTTTATAAGTCTTTAAATCACAATTTTTGAATGTTAATTTAAGTTTGTTGTTTTATATTTTGAGTAGCTTCTTTATAATGTTTTGTGTTTGATTGGGGCTGAACTGAATTGAATTGAATTGCTTTTGCAGGTGGGCAACAAAAACTGACATTTCTGTTGTCAAAAGAATTGCAGAAAAAGCGACGGACAGGGTGGTTTTGTCCGTCGCTTTTCTGGATTTTATTATTTTTTAAAACCCAGAAAAGCGACGGACAGGGTCCTTTAGTCCGTCGCTTTTTTTAATTTTATTTTTTTTAAAACCCAGAAAAGCGACGGACAGGGTCCTTTAGTTCGTTGCTTTTCTGGATTTTTCGAATTTTTATTTCCAAAAAAGCGACAGACGGCGTATCATTGTCTGTCGCTTTTCAAGATTCTAAAAAAATTAAAAAATAATTAAAGCGACGAACTTCGTCTCTTTTTTAGAATAAAAATAAAAAAAATTAACGAACGGCATCACATTCTTCAAAAAAAAAACATTTTAAAAGAAAAACAAACGCGACGCAATCCCTCGCTTTTAGAAAAGCGTCAAGCCAAAAAGCGATGAGATTGACTGTGTCGCTTTTCCGTCGCTTTTGGCCAAAAAAGTGACGCAGTCCGTTGCTTTTTTCTGTCTCTTTTTGGCAGTTTATTAATAGTGCATGAGGGTGAATGCTTAGCGAGTTCTAATGTTTGTTTTTGTTGTGGTGAGTTGGGCCACAAGATAAGGCATTGCCCTAAGGTTGCTAGAAACTAAGAGGATAGTCGTTGTAGGTCCCAACCCTACCCTTCCTCCTGTCCAATTGGTTTGGGTGGGAAGGCTCCAAAGAAGAATATGTCTTAACCTCTCCAATCTAGAGGTGAACAAGACTGACCTCCTTATGTGACTACCGGTATGTGTTTTATGCTTTAGTACATTTCAGATTTCTTGTCTTTTGTGATTTGACATGATAGACTTTAATGTTGTTTTAAGTATGAATGAGCTTCATTGTTGCTTTTATGTTATAGATGGTGTTTAGAAGAGTTTGTATAGGCTTACTCCCAAGGGGGACATCATGTGCCTAGAAAATGATGCCATTGTGTGTTTATGTGTTACCATGTTTTCCTCATATACATGTTCATAAAAACGATTAGGTCTTGATAGAAATGACTTATGTGCATTGTGTTCCTCATGTTGTAGTGCATTGAGTACAGTTCTTTATAGAACTTCATGAAATGAATTAATGAGCATGCCTTAGTTTGAAGTTGAAAAATTCCTCCTTGAATAAATGGTTTTTTTAGAGTAAATTGCATTTACGCTCCAGGAGTATATGTTGAGCATGTTATGACTAGGAGATGGTAGTTCCTCCTTGAACATGACTAGTTATGAGAATTTTATGCATTTTGGGTTGTTAGATGTAGTTTCTACTCCCTTGTGTTGCATTGAGTATAATTAGCTTGGAATTGAAGTTTTCCTCCTTTGTTTATGTACATATTAAATTAGTTGCATGCATGATGTGCTGCTAGTCTAGAGTCATTTCCTTTAAGAGGTGTTTAAAAATGTCATTAGAGGACGAATGTATGGGTAAAGTTTTTAAAATTTCCATACTTTTCAATTATCTTATGTTATGATATGCTAAGGATCTGTATGAGACCCCTTCGAGGTAAAGTAGGCCATGTTACATCTAGGGTGTACCCCTGGGTCGTGACATACTATGTCACGATCCAGGGGTACCCTCTAGACGTAACACATCGTACTTGACCTCCAAGGGGTCGCATACAAGACTCATAGCATATCTTGAACATAAGAGCATAGGAAAATAGTGTGAAATTTAAAACTTTTCTTTACAATCGAAGTCTCTTATAAAATGAAAGAGAATCTATGACACTATGTCTCAAACCATCTATTATACTTGGAATAAAACTCTTGAAATACAACCTTAGGGACATCGCCCTTACATAAGTCTAAACATAAAATTAAGACATAAGGGACATATGGTTGATCCCTCGAATACAACGAGGGCTAACCAATCTTCTTCTTCTTGCTCTACTAGAGTCCTAGCCACGAGGATGGAATCCAACAATTACAAAGTCTACACTTATAGAAATGTGGAAATATGGGGTAAGCACAAAATAGTACCAAGTATGAAAGCCATGCATAAAAATCCTTAAAACATGCATAAAAGGGACATTTCATTTGAAGCAATGCTATATACCATTTTTGAACATTATCTTTGAAATAGTTAGAGAATGAAACTCATAAGGCAACTCACAAACAATTCATCATAGCATAAGAGATATCATCATAAATACAAACATAGTCTCCAACATAAGCATAATACATATTCCAACCTTCACAAGACATAGTCTCCAACATAAACGTAATGCATAGTCAAATACAAGATCATCTCATCATAATAAAATTATCTCATAAGCAACCTTAAGCTCTACTTGTGCAATGCATGGGTAGGACCCAATAATCCTATCCACACTAAGTATCACTTTTAGGCCACCATGATCATGCATAACATATCTTGACCTCTTTCATAGCCAACACATATAGACAAAGAACATTCATGTTCATGAATTGTAATAAGTAAAGTCATTCATAACAACAACCCATATCATGTATACATAAATTCATATATCTTCATAGTATAAGAAAGCCACACCACAACCCCCTTATAAGTCTACTTGTGCAATGTATAAGTGAAGTGCCATACCCCCACTCACACTAAGTAAAGCTCATTAAGAAGCCATAGGTATAGTCCATAGTCATATTCATGTTCATGTCCATAATTCATAATAAAGGATGCATAACTCATATTCATCATGTCATAAGGGAAACCGACCATGTCCACCCTCAAAGCCTACTTGTGCAATGTACGAATGGAGTCTCATACCCCCATTCACACTAAGTAGAACCTCTTAAGTAACCATAGTAAATAACCCATGTACTTGTTCATGTTACCTGTTCATGTGACTTGCTCAAGTCTCTTGTTCAAGTTGTTTATTATGTAGGGAATATAGCCTTAACCGACATAGACCATGTGAAATACATGGAATCTGGTGTCGTGTAACCCCACACCGAAAGAAGGCGTCCTACTTGCCTAAGGTAGAACTAACATGTTTAGCTTTTAGGTGGATCCACTAGCTAAACACCTATGTGGGCACATAGTTATGGGATAGGGAGATTGCTTCTAGAAACCCGACCTCTTGCATTGGCGGAGGAGCTTCCATCTCATGAGTTTACTTTAGATGACCTAACCTCTTGCATTAGCGGAAGGGCCTTTACTTCATTTTCCATATCCGCTCGGTTCTAAGCATTATTTCCAAAATTATACAAATTTAGTCTTAAATTGCATTTACATGTGTGAAGGACACTTTTTCCCTTCATTCAATACAACTCATAATATAGCTCATATATTCATTTAGGTGAGAATGGACTTTCAACCTTAGAATCATCATTAGTATGTGAGTAAACCTTTCACACCAAGATCATGTGTTTTCATGAGAATGGACTTTCAATCAACACAATAGGATCATCATGGTCATGTACATTTCATGCATAATAATTTGTAGAGGTGCATATGAGAACTACAATTCCAATTACCACCACTGATACATCATAATCATGTTTATGCATGGAGTGTGTATGTGTGTAATTATCCTTGTAATGACACAACAACAACATTATCATCATCCTAGACAAGTCATTCATAATCAAGTGTAAGGGTACGAGAAGAATGACCATTCAACAATACCTCAATTTACACAATAGTCATAGGATCTTCACTTTCTAAGTGAACCATAAGTTCATACAAAATTCTTGTCAACATGTACAAACCTTCAAAATATGCCATTCAAGGGATATGGATCAACCCATCCCAAACATATAGCATTAGCACATTATATAATGGAATACCATGATTCAACAACTCATTAATACCTTAGCCATATCATAATCATGTATACACCTCATATCTTGCATTCAACGGTCATATTGAGTCAATACATTTAGCATTCAATACAAGAAATATAGATACAACCATGACTCAAGTAGTCCATTCAATTCATGCATAAACTCATATGATCATATTATAGGTCATGTGGGTGAATTCTTTTCACAATAGGGCCATATACAAATCACCATACATAATGGCTTCTTCTTGAAGCCTTAACACCCTTAGTTTATACATTTTAGCTTTCACTCTTAAATCCATAGGAGTCATCTTCATATTACAAGTGTTACTCTCAAGCAATGCCTCACATGATCATCAAGTATACCTAATTATCAAGGTAATCTAACCACATGCCTCATTCTTGATCAATTATAGTCATATAGGACCATATAAACTCAATCTCAATACTACACAACCATGATCCATCATATGAGTCATAATCAAGTCAATTCATATCTAGAAGCTTTATCCAAAATCAATCCATGTCTAGGTGATCCAATCTAAGACATTACATGTAGAAGTTCATCATTCTTAGAAGGTCACATATAAACCCTCAATTAGCCTCTTTCATGGAATGGACCTAATCACATCAATTCACCTTAGAAATATTAGGTTATTAAAGTATACATGTAGAATCATACCTAGATCATGCAATTACAACATAATTAACTCACATTCAATCAATTGGACCAACTTGAAAAACCATCACATAATGTAAGGAAGAACCATAGCTAGGATTGGGGGTCTCATGAATTCTTGAAGGAGTTGATTTAAAATCATATAAAATCAACCATACATTCATAAACAAACATAATTCAACCTTTAAAAGAAACTTTAAAAGGAATCCATGGAGTTGAGTTGAAACCCTAGCTAATTGAGTTTTCTAGAATTGAGTTAAAAGCTTTTGAAAGGGTTCCTTGGGTGATAGCTTCCCAAGGATGAAGAACTCCCATACCTTAGGTGTAGAATCCTATCAAATTCGTATTGAAAAGTTCCCATCTTCAAGCTTTCCTTGATCCCTTCTCTTGGTCTTCAATGGATTTCTAGAGAGAAGATTTTGAAGAGGAGGGAAATTAGGATTTGATTGGGGGTCTTGGGTTATGATTAATTAAAAGGTTTTTTAATACCGTAAACTACTTTATATTAGTGAAATAAAACCATAATAACCGACCCTTAATAAAAACTAATTAAATAACAATTTACAATCAAATCCACTCTTTCGAGCTAGATACAAAGGCTAGGAATTAGGTTTGACTCTCTCAAGCTGAAACCGTTAAGATCCACTACTAAAGATGCCAAAATACTACGTTGGTTCTGTACTTCACTCTAGAGCAAGCACAAAACTCTGAAATCTATCACACCAAAGATGCAATAATGAAGTTAAACCACCATAATAATTTAGACCCGCTTCCGATTAACACCACAAATCATTAATCGACAACATCCATTTAGTAAAATGCAATAATTGGTCACATTCTCGATCCCTAAGGTTAGGGTTTTAGCCAATCATGATGAAAATATGAAAATCAACACCCACCACGGTTTTCATAGATGGGTAAATGAAATTCGAAAGTTAAAATTAACTAAAATTTTCTCTATTACAAAATCTCAACGAAAAACCTTGCTAAAATCAATTGAAATCCACAATGGTAGTGTTTTTGCTCTCAATCCTCTATTCCTCACGTTTCTGAATGTGTTCTCTCTCTTTCAAAAATCAATTTATGTAAATCTGATATGTGGTTGTTTGGGACCCATCGATGAGGTAAGTCGGGCTTCGCCGACCGTTCGGTGACTCGCTGATTTTTCTTCATCTCGCCTTCATTTTTCACCTCTTCTTAGTCCAACCACTGTAACTTTAGGTGAGCAAGATCGGGATCGCCGAGTAAGTCCACGATGCACCCTTTTTTATTTCATCTCCTGCATTGGCACTTGTCTGGATCTCCATTAGTACTTTTGGCGACCTACTTATCCATTGCCGAAGCGATCGCCGACACGCTGAGTGGAACTGTTGCTCGCTGAAACTACCCCTAATTTAGCCTCAACATTCTGTAACTTTAGGCGGTAGAGTGGAAACTTGGCGAGTTACCGAGTGACATCGGTGATCGTCAGGCTTGTTTTTACGTTCTCTTTTTCGCTCGTGTTGTCTCTATTGCCCATTTCTTTCCTAGCTTTGTTCCACAATCCATGTATCTGGAAATCAATTATTTTACATTAGTTGTTGACATAAAATAAGTATTTGAGGACATCTATATAAATAAAACCCTAAATGGGTCCAAATCTCGGACTCATCAATGATCATGAGATGTAGTGCTTTGAGAGTAAAGCCTAGACTATGAATTGTTGATTGTTGATGTTGTAGTATGGAATGAATACTTCCTACAATGAATTGATAAGCATGATTGAATGAATGTGAATGGTTTACTCAAAAAAATTATTTTAGGGTGAAATGATTGCTCACCTAAATGAATCTAGACTAAAATTCTTAATGAATGATGAGGCTAGAGGTGACTACCCATGACCTCCATGTATTTATGGATATGAGGTGATTTACCATACTCCTTAGAATTGAACAGGAGGTGATACCCCACATTCCCACTATGATAATAGACATGGAGGCGAGTACCCATGATCCTTATGAAATGATGTGGAAGTGAGTACCTGTGTCATATGAAATGATTATGGAGGCGGGTTCCCACAATCTAAAAGTAAGTAAGGCAAGAGGCGAATACCTATTAGTCTTTATGATTTAGCCAAAGAGGAGAATCCCCATGTATTTAAAAGTAAGTATGAATGATGAAAATAATGTTATGAAAATTATAGATTGGTCTAGCATGATGAGGTGTTTTCCCTTGATAGCCTTGAATTGGTAATCGTAACCATTGATGAGTAACGATTTGTCTTGGACTAGTTGTGAGATATTCTCCCATGAATAGTAAGAATGACTAAAGAGGGACAAGTCCCTACTCAAAGTAGCATGTTTATGATGAAACAAGATTACTTCAAGGGAGCATTGTAAGTATGTTTTGATATGAAGTTTACTTGTATGATTTTAGATTAGCTTGGATTGTTGTTTGAGTTTCCTTCCTTGATATGTATGACTAGAGGTGATGACCCAAGTCTTGAGTAATGATAAGTTGAGGTTACTTGAGAAGTATTCCTCTTTAGTATGTTGATTTATGTGCATTGAATATGCTTATGACTTATGTTGTTACCTCTTATGATTATGGTATATGTCTTATGTTGACTAATGCCTATCTTATGCTTATGTTGATAGTTAATGCTAACTATCATATTAAGTACATTTTTGTACTAGCACATACTCTTGCATACATTCATATCAAATATAGGGTCCGGCGATATTGACTTCCATCCCCGTGGCTGATAAGTCCACAAATTGGACTCATTTAGGGCTTTATTTTGATAAGAATAGTGTCCTCGAATGCTTATTTTGTCTCAATATCTGATGAAAACTCTTAAGTTTCAGGTATTTGAAGTTTTATTGAAAGCATGGACACTTAAGCGCAAAAAGGAACAAAAAGGCTGAAAAGAACGAAGAAGCTAAAGCCTGAGCATCGCCAAGCACACTTGGCGATTCGCCGAAGGGATTCATTCTGCCCTTTGTTCTAGTACGCGAAACCCTGAAGGAGAAGGATAAAAAAGGTGATGAAAAGAACAGTCGGCGCTTCTCCAAATCTTTTCGTGAAGCAGTACTATACCGCCCAATGGTCCAGAACGTGAAGATGCTGAAGGCAAGCACGAAATAGTGATGAAACAGAAGAAGGGCGAGTTGCCGAGTCATTTGGTGAACTCGACTAACCACGTTGAACTATCCGCCAGCACTAATTTCTGATGGCTATAAATACTAAACTCTTTATTAATTTTACGGAGTCGAACATTTATTTTAATTACCATAATAGAATAGTACTTTTTGGATATTTTCTCTCAAGTTTGGAGAGGGTTTTTGGGAGACTTGAAGAAAGAAGAGTTTCATCTTCCCCAAGTTGGAAGTGGGTCTTCTCCATTCTTCTTCCTTTCCTTAAATTAAGGTTTAATTTTTTATACCCATTTGATTTCACTATCATTTTAGGTGTATTTTGTTATTCCTTGATGTGTGGTTAAAAACCCTCATTCTTGGGGTGTGATTTAGCAAATATGTTGATATTGTTGTTGGGTCTTGCTTGCTGATAGGTTAGATGTATTTTAATGGTGATTTCACCTAGTGGTTGTGGTTTAATTTAATGGGTTTGTAGTTGCAAATACAAAACCACCCATGTGTTTTCGGCTTGCCTGAGAGGGAGGTCGCGAAACCAAGACCACTAGACTGATGGCCTAAGGAGTGGGTCGACATGAGGTTCAACCTGAGAGGGTGAGACCTAGTACAATATCCTAACACTAAGCTCGAGAGAGTGAGTGGGGTAAGGCGTAGGGTGGTCTTCATGCTGCAAATAGGTGTCCGAGAGGAACGCATTTGAAATAGGGTAAGTTGCCCGAGAGGGAACTTATTTCCATCTAAAGCTTAGCCTAGTCTCTATTATCTTGCAAATTTTCTATTGAAAGCATGTACCCAACTATTTATCTCAATTTGTATTGCAGTCACACCCCAAGAACTCGTCCCCGTACTTGATTGTCTTGTTATTTTTGTTGTTTTAGCTATACTTGTGACAAAATTCCAATTTGATATTTGACACTTTTGTGTCCCCCCCTTCGATTTACAATATTTTTAATCGTTAATTTCTTTAGCTATGACTAGTTAGAACTAGATTTTATTTTTCTGTTAATTCTCAAAACCGCTCCCTTGGGACACGATCCCAACCTTTAGTTGAATTACTATATTATCGACAATCGTAGACACTCATACCGTAGGTTAGTATCGTTGGTCACGATAAGCATCAAAATGGCGCCGCTGCTGGGGAGTGGTGTTGTTTGAGAATTTTTAGTTTAATAGATTTCTGTTCTTATTTGTGGTAGCTTACTAACTTAATTTTTAGTTTATTTTGATTAATTGTGTAAACATTTCAGAAAGTATAAGTGTTAACGGTAGTAACGGGAGCCAGGTGGGCCATCAGGACTACATCGGCAACCTCAACGATGTCCAAGATCCCAGCATCAATGATCCACATCTTATGGGAGGTGTTGGAGCCTTCCGTCTACCTCCAGCAGAGGGAAATATGGTGTTCCACATAAAGAGCACCATGTTGCAACTCTTGCAACTAAGGGGACTCTTCAATAGATTAGCACACGAGGACCCACATGAGCATCTTCGAAAGTTTGTAGATGTGTGTGGACCATTCTCTTCAAAAACATCTCGCAAGAGTCAATTCGATTAAGGCTATTCCCTTTCTGATTGATGGGGGAGGCATGCAAGTGGCTAGCTAGTTACCACGTAACTCGATCACTTCGTGGGAGAAGTTGGTCACCGTATTTAATGTGTGATTTTTCCCTCTCTCGAAGATGATGACTATTCGGGATAGCATCCAAAGCTTCAAGCGTTTGAATGGAGGGCGTATGTACGGAACTTGGCTCCAATTTAAAAAATTGGTACTACAATGCCCAACCCATGGTCTACCTGATAATGTGCTTCTTCAATACTTTTATCAGAGTCTAGACTAGGTAAACAAAGGTGTAGCTGACCAACTCTCACCCAGAGGATTAATGTAGCAACCATATTCAGTAGCAACTCAACTTCTTGGTGGCATGACAACCATCAACAGGGAGTGGTACACCCGCGAAGACCAGGTCTCACCGATCACATTTCAGCTATCCAAGGAACAGGTTGATAAAGATAATGAGAGAGACCAAAACATGGCCAAGATCATGATGCAACTTGATATTTTATCCAAGAATGTCATGGGGGCTGGGACCCGTGGTGTCAATACTGTGGGAATTGGGGAGCGAATCCTGAAGAAATGAAGTTTGAAGCGTTGTATAGCGAGGAGGTAATTTTTCTAGCAAACAAGGCGGTGGTTACCGTTCAAATTACCCAAGACAGGGTGGTAACCAAGGTTGGGCTAGAGACGAAGGATGGAAAGATCGAGACCGTGAATGGAGGGATCAGAATCCAAATTGGATGGATGGGGAGAAGGATAGATATGTGCCACCCCACGAGCGACAAAAGCCCAAGGATTCAGAAGGTGGTAGGTCCGAGGATATGTTCTCGCGTATCCTAAACAAAGTTGAATGGTCAGACAAAATGCTGAAAGGCATGAACGAAGATGTGTCTACCCTTAGCCAGACTGTCACCTCTCATTCAGCTTCGATCATGTAGTTAGAAACACAAATGGGTCATATTTCATCTCATCTCAATCCGAGACAACAAGGGGGTTTGACTAGTGACACAATGGCTAACCCCAAGAGTGAGGTCTGAAGGTTGACTTGCATCGTGCCGCGACGGTAACTAAGGCACTGTTTGGGAGGCAAACCAAAAGCATTTACTCACCTTTTTGTTATCTTGATAAAATAATAGTGTGCTATTTATACAGATTGAGTAAGGAAAGTGCTTGAAAAGATGTATGGGGGCGAACAACAGTTCAGTTTGGCGGATCACCGACAAATTCGGCGTACCCAATTATTCCCACCATTTGACGCAATACATCTTAAAGGTTAAGTCTGTAAAACTCGGCGGAATATGAATTTTGTCGGCGCATCGCCAATACAATTGGCGATCTTGATACTGACTGCCGATGCACAACTCGCCTGAACTAAAAATCAGTTATATTCGGCGAGGTAAAGAGACATTCGGTGTTTCGCCGAGTGACTGAACGAGATTGACTAACATCGCTGAATGAGCAGAAACTGGACGGTCACAAGCCACAGGTTTAAAATATCCATTTCATTCACTTTCTTTCACTTTGTCCCTTTTCACAAACTCACACTCGGACTTTAGTAGTTATACTTCTTGCACTTTTAGAATATTTTAAGTGCCAATTTATGCAAGGATTTGGATCAAATTGCTTCCTAGCACATCAGTATAATCTAATTCAGCACCAAAGGTTAGTAATCGAACCCCTAAGTTGTTTTATCAAAACTTGTACTCATATACATAATGATTGATAATACAAATTCATCGTTGAGTCCCTAAGCTGATGGGATTTCATGTGTTACTAATTATGATTCAATACTTACTGAGTAACTGGCAAAATCCCACTAGATCGTGTATTAATTTGGAACTGTGTTGATCTGGGTGTATAACAATTGATGCGGGTCTTCGATGAATTTGTACCTTACATGCTTAAATTGTGTATTCGGGGGTTGCGGGGCCAATTTCAAAAGTTGGGCCTACGTAGGCACGATAGGTGATTCGGCGAGTTGTAGCAAGCTCGCCGAAGTACTCTGTGGTTCGCCTAAGTACCCCAGCTCACTTATAATACTATCAGGCTTTATTTATCGTGGTTGCTGTAACTTTCGGCGATAAGCACATGATCGCCAAGAAAACTCGGTGACTCACCAAAAGATCCCTAGTTCGCCCTTTGTCTGCACCCCTAACTCATTCTACACTATGACCTTCAGTGAATTGTCTGTGGCTCACCGAATGTATTCGGCGGCATGCCGAATGGATTATCTAGTTTTTCTGTAGCTGAATGTCTTTGTTTTGGTTGTCAAATATGTTTTAACATTATCTCAAGACTTTGCAGACATGGCCAAACCAAAAGTTGCTGGAAGAAGCATGCCACCCAGACACATATGAGCACAACAGTTTAGAAGAACTGCAAGGAGTGAGACCAAGACTGCCAGTTCGACGAAGAGGATACCCATTGACCCTAATGTCCCTTCATAAACTTAAGGGTTCAGCAATGCGATACATGCCTTTGTGGCATCTCACGAGTTGGACAATATGATCGAGGCTAATATTGTTGCAGAAGCTGAAGTAGAGCGACAAGAGAAAGAAAACCAGAAGAAAAATTACAACACTCCGGGAACTGATGCCCAGGTAGATGGAGCGACTGTGTAGGCATGATTCTTCTTTACCTCCCTCTCTGTCTTTCATTATTTTTCCTTTTGTATTCTTTGTTATTTGCATTTGAGGACAAATTGCTTTTTATTTGTGGTGGGGTGAGGCTTCACTTTTTGTTTTCTTGATTTGTGTACATTTGGATTATCTGTTTTAATTGTGTTTTTAAAACTGCTTTGCAATTGTTTGAGCTTATGTCTCTCTTTTGGGTTTAAGTGCAAAATTATTTTGATTCTTCCGAAAAATTTTGCACATTTTTGCCACCCCTCGTGAAGTGAATGTGGCTGTTCTTTTGCAAATAATCATGTCTCAGTTTTGATCAATACCGATGACTTGAATAGTGCTCTCAATTGAACGAACATGAATGTACGGTTACGATGAGGCTAAATGAAGTTGCATAGACAATATGTGAACTCTTTGCATCTCATTGTGATTAGCCATTTATCGAATTGATTCTCTTGTAATGACTGTTGCACACTAGCGAAAGTGTGTAGTCTTGTTTTACTTAAGTGTCGATGCCTTGTGTGATTAGCTTGCTTTGAACCATGCATGAATAAACCTAGAATTTTCCTTGTTAGTCTGATTGATTTAGAAAGGTATCATCTTGAAATGATCTTAGGCAACTTTAAAGAGTGTGAACCAAATTTGACATATACCTCTTTTTTGGCCTACCCGTGAGTATGTGAAACTCTTTTGAACACCCTTTGAGCCTTGCCTTTCTTTGGAAGAACCTTGATGAACCCTAGACCTTAGTTGACCCACTACCTATAATCCTATTAATTTGTGATTTAGTGAATAGCCAACTTAGGCCAAAAGCCTAAGTTGAGGGTGTGGTGAAAAGGAAAAGGAGAAGTCAAGAAGTGCAAGAAAGAGTCCCCCTTAACCCATGGTATTGCATAAGTGGAAACCCCTTTAATTCAAAAAATAAAAATAAAATAAAATGTGGAATAAAGTACGAAGGAAATCGGGTTTCCAAGCAATCCATGAAGGTGAATAAAAAGAGGACTTAAAAGCACTAGAAGAAGAATTGATAAAGGAAAAGAAGGGAATGCCTTGAGAACACCACGTCCCACAAAGAAAAAGTCACTGAGCTTAAATGACAATACCTTTACACTCAGCTCCATTACAAGCCTTAGAAAGACCTTTGTGATCTTGAGTAAACCGAATCTAAAGTCGATTGGAAAATAAGGGCAAACCTATGGGTGAAAACATGCATTATGTTCCTCTTTTTGAGTGTGAGAGTTGCATCTGATTCCTGATTTTGAATTGATTAACCTCTGTGTGTGAATATGGAATCATTCTACATGTGAGGGAATTTAGATACTATTTGTTAAGCTTGAACTTGCACAAGTATCAAGTATTGTGAGCATGGGAATCTTTTGTAATGGTGTGTCACAACCAGAATCTTTGAGTAAACAATTGATCCTTGCACAAGTAAATTGAGTCTTGTTGTGTGCATTCATGATTGAGTCTTGTCTATCATTTTTTAAGACACCCTTTTTGAACGGCTGAACTTGAGTTTGCTTGAGGACAAGAAAAAGTTTAAGTTGGGGGTGTTGATGAGTCCACAAATTGGACTCATTTAGGACGTTATTTGTATAAGAATAGTGTCCTCGAATGCTTATTTTGTCTCAATATCTGATGAAAACTCTTAAGTTTCAGGTATTTGAAGTTTTATTGAAAGCATGGACACTTAAGCACAAAATGGAACAAAAAGTCTAAAAAGAATGAAGAAGCTAAAGCCTGATCATCGCCAAGAACACTTGGTGATTCTCCGAAGGGATTCATTCCACCCTTTGTTCCAGTACGCGAAGCCTTGAAGGAGAAGGATCAAAAAGGCGATGAAAGGAGCAGTCGGTGCTTCACTGAATCTTTCTACGAAGCAGTACTATACCGCCCAATGGTCTAGAACATGAAGATGCTGAAGGCAAGCACGAAACGACGATGAAACAGAAGAAAGGCGAGTCACCGAGTCATTCGGCGAACTCGACTAACCACGCCGAACTATCTACCAGCACTAATTTCTAATGGCTATAAATACTAAACTATTTATTAATTTTAAGGATTCGAACATTTATTTTAATTTCCATAATAGAATAGTACTTTTTGGATATTTTCTCTCAAGTTTGGAGAGGGTTTTTGGGAGACTTTAAGAAAGAAGGGTTTCATCTTCCCGAAGTTGGAAGTGGGTCTTCTCCATTCTTCTTTGTTTGATTAAATTAAGGTTTAATTTCTTATACCCATTTGATTTCACTATCATTTTAGGTGTATTTTGTTATTCCTTGATGTGTGGCTAAAAACCCCTATTCTTGGGGTGTGATTTAGTAAATATGTGTTGATATTGTTGTTGGGTTTTGCTTGCTGATACGTTAGACATATTTTAATGGTAATTTCATCTAGTGGTTGTGGTTTACTTTAATGGATTTGTAGTTGCAAATAAAAAACCACCTATGTGTTTTCGGCTTGCCCGATAGGGAGGTCGCAAAACCAAGACCACTAAACTGATGGCCTAAGGAGTGGGTCGACATGAGGTTCAACCCGAGAGGTTGAGCCCTAGTCCCATATCCTAACACTCAGCTCGAGATAGTGAGTGGGGTAAGGCGTAGGTTGGTCTTCATGCGGCAAATAGGTGTCCGAGAGGAACGCATTTGAAACAGGGTAAGTTGCCTGAGAGGGAACTTATTTCCATCTAAAGCTTATCCTAGTCTCTATTATCTTCAAATTTTCTATCGAAAGCATGTACCTAACTATTTATCTCAACTTGTATTGCGGTCACATCCCAAGAACTCGTCCCCATACTTGATTTTCTTGTTATTTTTTATGTTTTAGCTATACTTGTGACCAAACCCCAATTTAATATTTGACACTTTTGTGTCCCCCCCTTCGATTTACAATGTTTTTAATCGTTAATTTCTTTAGCTACGACTAGTTAGAACTAGATTTTATTTTTCTGTTAATTCTCAAAACCGCTCCCTTGGGACATGACCCCAACCTTTAGTTGGGTTACTATATTATCGACGATCGTTGACACTCATACCGTAGGTTAGTGTCGTTGGTCACGATAAGCATCAGTGGCTAGGTTCATAGTAGAGCAAGGAGTGAAGATTTGTGAGTCCTCATAGCATCGAGGTTTTGATCACCTTGCCTTTATGTCTTTATTTTTATGTTTAGAACTATTGTATGGGTTGTGTCCCTAAGACTATTCATGTATTAGATGGTTTCAGAAAAGTGTAAAGACTCCCGCTTCGTTTTATGAAACTTTGATATTGTTGAAAATGTTTTAGATTTCCACACAATTTTCTATTATCTTATGTTCTGAAAGCTAAATGGATTGTATATATGAGGTCTCTTAAGGTCTTGTACGCCTTGTTACTCAAAGCGCCAGAGCTGCCAGATCCTCTACCCTTTTCCACTTCTTTCCGTTTGAGTTACCTTCAAACGTACCTATGTTTTTTAGTTGATTTCTACACTCTAAGGTACGTATAAACATCGTGATATCATCCATAAACGTGAATCATAACCTGAAATCCATAAATTCAAATTCAAGGAAAGTTAAGAGTCAAGTCAAGATAATTCTTGGAGTCTTTTCAAAAGACTTTTGCAAATGCTTTAAACTTGTTTTAAGACTTGAGTTTTGAGTTGAATAAAGAGTAAATAATGAAGTTCATTTCTTAAAAAGAGTATATGGGAACTAAGTACTCTGAAAGAGCAAATGTTTTCACATTTAAGATAAAAGAAAACACTGATTTCCAAATGAGTTTTCATGAGTAGTTTTGAGTTCCATCTCTTTTAAGAGATAAGCTCTTTGAGTAATAACCCCAAACCACAGAAAAAGATTTATGTTCTTAAAAATATTAGCTGAGTATATTTTGGAGTAGTATTGAGTACCGATATGGGGACGAGTTCATAATAACTCAAGTCTCCATAAACCATGTAGCCAACGTGGGTAGAAAGGGTCATACTTTTTAGATGATTCCTTAATGTGTTTTATCATAGACTAGTGGATACACTTTGTTGAGGCATTCTATATCCCGACAACTTATAGGACAGTTCTGGAAGCTGCAGCATGGGCGAGACATTGTATCATCACATAGTTCATGATGGTTGTCGGTTAGAAAAAATCCCATAGAATTATATTATTTTATTAATGTATATAAATTGAGTTGTTATTGTATTTATCATATACATTGAGTTGCTACTTACTGTTTAAATACTTTATATAATCAGCATCTTTATTTTTTTATTTTTTGTGTGCATTGAGTTGAATATCCATGAGTTGAGGTAAGCTGAGTTAAATGTTTCTTTCAGAATTTAGTTCAAGCTTATGTCATGTTTAGTTTTTCCCTCGCATGCTTGTACTTTAAATGTACTGATGCCATTGGCCTGCATCATTTTATGATGCAGATACGTGTAATCAGGATCGACATCCAGCGCTTGCTTGATCCAGTTGAGGACCCAGAGTCAGTTGGTGAGCCTTATTTATTTCTGGAGGATCCCCTTTTATTCCTTTGTTATTTCAGTTGTTGGGATGATCGAGGGTCTTGTCCCGAAATCACCTATAGTTTTAGAGGCTTCATAGATGGATAGCTATAGTTCATTAGTCTTTCTAATTTCAGTTGTTTATGTTGAGACTTGAGTTGCCATTTTGGCTAGTGGAATGTTTCTTTTAAGACATTCTATGTTATTTCATGAGTTATATTTTGAGACTATTTTTATTTATTTATGACTTCCGCTAAGAGTTAAGCCAGGCCAAGGGTTCGCTTGGGGCCAATAATAGTTCTCGAGTGCCAGTCCCACCTAAGGTGTAGGCTCGGAGTGTGACAATAAACTCCATGTATCTACTAAAAAAGTAATTTACAAAGAGTTAGTTCCTTGGTCTGGAATTTCTTCTAAAGGAAAGAGATGAGGGTATCTCTTATTCATATCCTCCTCGGACTCCAAAGTATCTTACTCAACAAATTGATTTGTCCATAATACCTTAACTGATGCAACTTCCTTGGTTTTCAACTTGCAAACCTAACGATCAAGAATCTGAATTGGTATCTCCACATAAGGTAGGTTGTCCTTGATTTCACTATTCTCAGTAGGAACAATAAGTGAAGGATCACCCAAGCACTTCTTTAGTATATAGATGTGAAATACTGGATGGACTGCTGCCAACTCTGACGGTAGCTCCAAATCATAAGCTACGTTGCCAACTCTCTTAGATATCCTGTAATTAGCAATGTACCGGGGACTTAGTTTTCCTTTCTTACCAAATCTCATAACACCCTTCATAAGCAAAACCTTCAAGTAGACCCAATTATCAACCTCAAACTGTAAGTCTCTTCTTCTAACATCCGTATAGGATTTCGAATGACTTTGCGTTGTTTTCATCCTTTCTTGAATAATGTTCACTTCCTCCATGGCTTGATGAACCAAGTTTGGCCCTATCAACTCAGCCTCACCAACCTAAAATCAACCAATAGGAAATCAATATTTTCGCCCATAAAGAGTCTCATAGGGAGCCATTTGAAGACTTGAGTGATAACTATTATTGTTAGAAGACTCTATGAGATACAAGTGGTCATCCCAATTACCTTTGGAATCCGTTACACATTCCCTCAACGTGTTCTCTAGGGTTTGAATTGTGTTCCCTACTTGGCCATCAATCTAAGGATGAAAAGTAGTACAAAGGCTCAACTTCGAACAAATTTTTTTCTAGAACGAATTCCAAAACTGAGCGGTGAATTGTGCACCCTGTCTGAGATAATAGAAACAAGAACACCGTTAAGTCAGACTATCTCTTGAATGTATAAATTGACATAATCTTCAGCTAAATTTGTAGTCTTTACCAGTGAGAAATGGGCTGATTTAGTCATCCGATCAATAAGCACCCAAATCAAATCATGTTGCATGTGACATCATGACACGTCAGTAATAAAGTCCATATTAATTATCTCCCACATCCATTCTAGAAGAGTTATGTTCTGATCCACACCACTAGGCTTTTGGTGTTCTACCTTAACTTGTTGGCATTTTGGCACTTAGCAATGAAGTTTGCATTGCACCTTATCATGCTACACACCAATAGACTTTTCTCAAGTCATGATACATTTTTTTGAATCAGGATGGATCAAATATCTTGTACTTTGAGCTTCTACCATGATCATCTCTTGATGTTCATCAACCTTGGGTACGCATAATCTACCTTGATATCTTAATACACCATCTTCCCCTAGTTCAAAAGACATCACGTTTTGCTGATGAACATTTTCCTTTAGTTCAAGTAAAAGAGTGTCCTTATCTTGTTTCTTTATCACTTTAGACACTAGTTATGATTCAGCCCTATTCATCACCATAACTCCACCTTCATTGGAATCTAAAAAACGGACTGCCAAATGGGCAAGTTTATGCACCTCTTTAGCCAATTCATTCTTCCCGTCCTCAACATGAGCAGTACTTCCCATGGATAACCTTCTCAAAGCATCAACAACAATATTATCTTTACTTGGGTGGAAGAGTATACTTATGTCATAATCCTTGAGCGACTCTAACAATCTCCTTTTTCTGAGATTAAACTCTTTCTCGCTGAAAACATACTTGAGAAACTTCTTGTCGGTGAACACATCCACATGAATGCCAAAGATATTATGATGCCATATTTTGAGGGTAAACACTACTGCGCCACCTTGACATTATAAGTCGGGTAATTCTTCTTGTGATTTTGATGTACCGTGAGTTTATGGTATTTTTGATACAGTTCACTTGAGAGTTGTGTGTGTCTAGGGCTATTTTGTATTAGTTTATATGTATTTTTCTCATGTTTGCAGGGAATAGGTTCATGCGCGGAAACTTGAAGACACAACTGAAAGAAGTACAAAAAAGGGCATCTACAGAGGCAACTTATTGACCGTAGGTCCCGTTACGCCCCGTAGATGATAGAAGTAGAAGTGCAGGAAATGCATCGATGAAGATCAGGGAATTCTTAACCAAGTGTGGAACCACGGTTGTGACTTACGAAACATAGATTGATCTACGGACCGTACTGTTGCTCCGTCAAATCATTTAGAGATTGGTTCCAGTACCTGATGCTGAAAAAATCTAAGTGTGGAGTTACGGAGAAGAGTTACGGACCGTAGATCGACTTACAGTCCGTACTATTGAATCATTGATTGCGACAGAGTTTTTGCAGATTTTGAAGAAAGAAAAATTGCCTAAGTCCTGAGTCACGGAAGGGACCTACGGACCGTAGATCGACTTACGGACCGTAGGTCAGTCTCGTGGAATGACGACGCGTCCTGCAGCTTTATTTCCTTATTTCGTTTCCTATTTAGTTAGGATTTTCTTTTTCTATCTATAGGGTATGTAAACCTCTTTTTTGGAGGTTAGACATTATTATTTTTGTTCTAGTTTTTGACTTGGGAGATTAACTTGCAACTTTAGCAATTCTTAATTTCCTAAGCACGTTTTGGTGATTTTTACTTTGAAATTCAAGTTGAAATTCTGGGATTATTCTACTCTTCTACGTAAGCTCATGATTTATTCTTCAAACATTATGAATTGTTTTCTTCCTAATATGAGTAACTAAATACACAACTAGGGTTGTGGGAACCATGAGCAATTAACTAAGTATGAATAGTAACTAACTAATTCCCGAATAGTGTTTTGCATGCATTGATAATTATTTCGTCTAAAAGTCTTTTTAATGGTGCGCAATGTTAGAACTCGTCTTATTGTATGTCACGACCCAAGCCTAGGGCCCAGACGTGACATGGCGAATGAGGAACCCGAAGGAACCCCAAACAAGCCTCTCAAACTTGTCATCACACTTCATCGGTCGCGGAAGTACATTCAACATTAATTGACGGGAAAATAGGGACTAAGGGCAAACCATTTCAAAATGACATCATAGAATAAGAGTCAAGCTCATTTACAAAATACTTGTCCAACGCACACCTCTAC
>JAJOOS010014226.1:0-28255 GCA_029582725.1 Solanum chiquidenum
CACTGATTTTAGACTCCAAACAACACATAAAAACATGAACAACATACTAGAACGCACCAACACGTAAAAGACTAGTTTCCGAACGTCTTGGTCGTCCCTTGACGTTTGACTTCCAAACTCTTTAAAACTGACTTAAAAGGCTATTTCTCATTATTTTAACAAGTTATTAATGCATAAAATCCATGTGAGGCTCTACTTTATCCTACTTCATTTTGAGGGGTGTTACATTACCAACCATATTTAACCTTGCTAGCTTGAAACAAGCAATCTTTCACTTTTTGAACACTATTTCCACAACCAAAGCAACCATCCATACCGACTAACTAATTCCTCGGGTGATTTTTACCACACCTCCACAAGTGGGGGATAAAAGATCCATTACCATCATTTCTTCTTTGATTCTTAGGTTAGACACACCCTATCTTTGTTGAACTTATGTGCCAGAGAATTAGAGGAACCTTGATCAGAAAACTTTTGCCGGAATTAAGGACACCCTTGTCCACATTATTTAGAATGTGAAAAGTACCCATCACCGGTCCTTTCCCTCTTGGACTATTTCGCCATTTCATCGACCTTTTCCTCTTCAATTCATTTGGAATGTATCATAAAACAAGAAATATTCATCTTCTTAATCAACATGGAGGTACAAAATTCTTTGACAACCAATTCGGAAACACCCAACATGAACTTACTCATCCTTGCTTTAGAGTTGGAAACCATAGTTGGAGCATACTAATCCAATTAAGTGAACTTCAAGGCATACTCCTTCATACTCATATTTTTTTTCCTGAGGTTAATGAATTCAAGCAATTTTAATTCTCTCATTTTAAGAGGAAAAAAAATAATAAAGAAAAGCTCCCTCAATTTTCTTCCAATCTAGAGGACCCGCATCAACCGTCCTCTCACTCTTCCATTGTTCAAACTACACTTGAACAAAACCCTTGAGTTGATAAGTAGCCAGCTTTGCTTTCTCAGCCATTGTAACACCCCAGAAACTAGTAGTCTAAACTAGAGCTTGATGTGAGGGTTAGAGTCGTGAATAACTCCCGGTACTTAAAATGAAGGGTTTCGGGTTAGAACATCAATGTACAACTCCCCAAGGACCAACCATGGGTCCTTGAGGAGGATCCTAAAAGGCTACCCAAAATAGTGACATGCGAATGGGACCACATCCGTGGGTGAGGGGTCATGGGTCAGGGTCCCAAAATCAATCCCACATACCACCATCCACGATTGAACAACACTCCCCATGGGTCCACCCAAGGCTCGTGGTCGTGGTCTTGTGGGTGAGACAGTGAGTTGGGTTAGACGGTTAAGTGAGGGCTTTGTGGAACTTTCCAGACTTAATTAAGAATTAAGTTGTGTCATTTTAAACTCATTTAGACCACCTATATAAAGATTTTAGACCCCAAAATTAAGTTAGTTAGATCATTATTTCAACTCACTAAAATAAAACCCAATTCTCTCAAAAATCCTCTCTCTAGAAAGTGAAGAAGAAGAAGAGAATAAAGCTAGGTCAAGTCAAGTCTCCATTGTTGCAAGCTTTGTGAGGCTTTATAATCAAGGTATGATAGATTATTCATCCATGGATTATTACATCCATGGAGCCCCTTCGAAATCCCCCAATTGTGAAGATGAAATCCCCAATTCAAGTTAAGGTTCCTTTCAACATTGTGGGTTTTGTTGAGTATGAATCCAATTAAGTGGATATTAATTGTTTATGATTGAATTAGTAGTGAATAATTTTATTATGATGATATTACATGTTTTCCATGCCTAACCCTAATTTAATAGATGAAATTGAAGTAATGTGGGTTTATGCCTTAAAGAGGGAAAATTGAGTATTTAGAGATGATCTTCTAGGGATGATGATGTGTGTGGTAATTGCTTGAGAGTAAAAGCATGTAGACATGAATTGAATTAGAATAATGTATATGTGATGGATCATGACTAGTAAGGCTTGATATTGAACCATTATGATGATATACGACTAGACTCACTTAAGAATGAAGCATGTGATTAGAATATCTTGTGATCTAGGTCTATGTGATGATTGTAAGAATTAAAGCTTTGAGAGTAAGGCTTGTAGTCATGAATGTTGATTACTAGGGTTTTGAAGGTGAAGCTAATATGATGAATTATGAATGTTAAGGCTTTAAGAGGGAAGCTTGTAGGATAATGGTAGACTACTAGATAGAATTGTTGTGGAAGGACTTTACCCACCTAATCTACCTTATGTATGATTGACTGTATGAAGTGATAAGATCACTTGAGTTATGATGATATCCATGTTTAATGTTAGAATTCTAGATGTGATGGTTAAACAAAACACTTGAACCTCAATGAGGTAAAATATGAGATTTATGTATGTTTTATGAAATCTATGAAAATGCTTTATGAACACTTTGAGAGTGAAGTGTCTATGATTATGATATGTTTGTGTGTTGTTGAAAGGATATTCTTATATACACACTTTTGCATGAATACTACATGATATGAAAGGTTTTCTCACATAGAATGATTCTATGTTGAAAGGATTGCTCACCTAAAATGAATCTAAGTCCAAGGACTATGAAATGTGATGAGGCTTGTGGTGATTACCCAAAGACCTTTGCATGAGGAATGTGAGGTGAATTCCCTTATTCCTAAAATAAGATAAACATGAGGTGATTACCCATGTCATGATATGAGAAGTGTTTGGAGACTACCCTTAATATATGGTTTCTAAAACAAGACAAGAGGTGAATACATATTGGCCTTAAAATGAACATGGAGGCGAATACCTATGATTCCTTAAAATGAAAATGGAGGCGAATACCTATGATTCCTTAAAATGAATATGGAGGAGAATACCTATGATTCCTTAAAATGAACATGGAGGTGAATACCTATGGATCCTTAATATGTACTATGTCATGAACAATGAATTGTATGTATTTTAGCTTGATAAGCCTTCCATGATATGTATGTCTAGAGGTGATCCCCCTTGTCTATTTATGATGAGCTAAATATGAGATCAAAGAAATGATCAATATGTATGATGACTTAAAGTGGTACTTAGTGTGGGTGAGATTATGGGGTCTTATCCATGCATTGCACAAGTATGCTTTGAGGTTACCTAGGAAGAGTTTCTCTTATATGATGTATGCTTAGTTTGGATTTTTTCCCTAGTTTCCTTCCTTGATATGTTTGACTAAAGGTGAGAGATGCCTTTTTCTATGAGAAGTAAGCTAAAGATGAGATCAAAAGATGATAAAGAGGTATAATGGCCTAAAAGTGGTACTTAGCATGGGTGAGATTATGGGGTCTCATCTATGCATTGCACAAGTATAACTTGAAGGTTACTTATGAAGTATAAATACACTTGAGCAACACCCTTGAGTTGATAAGTAGCCAGCTTTGCTTTCTTATCCATTGTAACACCCCATAAACTAGTAGGCTAAACTAGAGCTTGACGTGAGGGTTAGAGTTGTGAATAACTTCCGGTACTTAAAATGAAGGGTTTCAGGTTAGAACATCAAGGTACAACTTCCAAAGACCAACCATGGGTCTTTGAGGAGGACCCTAAGAAGGCTGCCCAATATAGTGACCCGCGAAGGGGACCCATGCCCCGTAGATCCATCCATACCCGTGGGTGGGGGTCGTGGGTCAGGGTCCCAAAATCAGTGCCACAGGCCACCACCCATGATTGACCAACATGCCCCCTGGGTCCACCCACGGCTCATGGGCGTGGTCTCATGGGTGAGACAGTGAGTTGGGTTAGGCAGTTAAGTGAGAGCTTTGTGGAACTTTCCATAATTAATTAAGGATTAAGTTGTGTCGTTTTAACCTCATTTAGACCACCTATATAAAGAATTTACACCCCTAAATTAAGTTAGTTATATAATTATTTCAACTCACCAAAAGAAAACCAAATTCTCAAAAAATTCATCTCTCTAGAAACTGAAGAAGAAGAAGAATATAATCAAGCTAGGTCAAGCCAAGTCTCCATTGTTGCAAGCTTTGTGAGGTTTTATAATCATGGTATGATAGCTTATTCATCCATGGATTCTTCCATCCATGGAGCCCCTTAGAAATCCCCCAATTGTGAAGATGAAATCCCCAATTCAAGTTAAGGTTCCTTCCAATATTGTGGGTTTTGATGAGTATGAATCCAATTGAGTGGATATTGATTGTTTATGATTGAATTAGTATTGAATAATATTATTATGATGATATTACATGTTTTCCATGCCTAACCCTAGTTTAATTGATGAAATTGAAGTAATGTGGGTTTATGCCTTAAAGAGGGAAAATTGAGTATTTAGAGATGATCTTCTAGGATTGATGATGTGTGTAGTAATTGCTTGAGAGTAAAATCATGTAGACATGAATTGAATTAGAATAATGTATATGTGATGGATCATGACTAGTAAGGCTTGAGATTGAACCTTTATGATCATATACGACTAGAATCACTTAAGAATGACGCATGTGATTAGAATAACTTGTGATCTAGGTATATGTGATTATTGTAAGAAGTAAAGCTTTGGGAGTAAGGCTTGTAGTCATGAATGTTGATTACTAGGGTTTTGAAGGTGAAGCTAATATTATGAATTATGAATGTTTAAGGCTTTAAGAGTGAGCTTGTAGGATAATGGTAGACTACTAGATAGAATTGTTGTGGAAGGACATTACCCACCTAATCTACCTTATGTATGATTGAATGTATGAATTGATAGGATCACTTGAGTTATGATGATATCCATGTCTAATGTTAGAATTATAGATGTGATGGTTAAAGAAAAGACTTGAACCTCAAGGAGGTAAAATATGAGATTTATGTATGTTTTATGAAATCTATGAAAATGCTTTATGAACACTTTGAGAGTGAAGTGTCTATGATTATGATATGTTGGTGTGTTTTTGAAAGGATATTCTCATATACACACTTATGCATGAATACGACATGATATGAAAGGTTCTCTCACATAGAATGATTCTAGGTTGAAAGTCTTGCTCACTTAAAATGAATCTAAGTCCAAGGACTATGAAATGTGATGAGTCTTGTGGTGATTCCTCAAAGACCTTTGCATGAGGAATGTGAGGTGAATTCCCTTATTTCTAAAATAAGATAAATATGAGGTGATTACCCATGTCATGATATGATAAGTGTGTGGTGACTACCCTTAATATATGGCTTCTAAAACAAGGCATTAGCCTTAAAGTGAACATGGAGGCGAATACCTATGATTCCTTAAAATGAACATGGAGGTGAATACCTATGATTCCTTAAAATGAACATGGAGGCGAATACCAATGATTTCTGAAAATGAACATGGAGGCGAATACCTATGATTCCTTAAAATGAACATGGAGGTGAATACCTATGATTCCTTAAAATGAACATGGTGGCGAATACCTATGATTCCTTAAAATGAACATGGAAGCAAATACCTATGTTTCCTTAAAATGAACATGAAGGCGAATACCTATGGATCCTTAATATGTACTATGTCATGAACACTGAATTGTATGGATTTTAGCTTGATAAGCCTTCCATGATATGTATGACTAGAGGTGATCCCCCTTGTCTATTTATGATGAGCTAAATATGAGATCAAAGAAATGATCAATATGTATGATGACTTAAAGTGGTACTTAGTGTGGGTGAGATTATGGGGTCTTATCCATGCATTGCACAAGTATGCTTTGAGGTTACCTAGAAAGTGTTTCTCTTATATGATGTATGCTTAGTTTGGATTGTTTCCCTAGTTGCCTTCCTTGATATGTTTGACTAAAGGTGAGAGATGCCATTGTCTATGAAAAGTAATCTAAGGATGAGATCAAAAGATGTTAAAGAGGTATGATGGCCTAAAAGTGGTACTTTGCATGAGTGAGATTATGGGGTCTCATCTATGCATTGCACAAGTATAACTGGAAGGTTACTTATGAAGTTTCTCTTTTGTTATGAGGATTTATGTATGGACTATGCTTATAATTATGATGTATCTCCTATGTTTATGGATTATGCCTTATATTGACTATGCCTACACTATGTCTATGTTGGAGATTTTGCCTATGTCCATGTTGTTATCTCTTATGCTTATGCTTATGTCTTATGTTGGCTAACGCTTATGTTATGCCCTTATGGTGTCATTCTAGCTATCATATTTAGTACATTTTAAATGTACTAACGCATACTCTTGCCTACATTCTCATCAAATTTAGGATCTGTCGATATTGAGTTTCATTCCCGTGGCTAGGTTTCTAGTAGAGCAAGGAGTTGAAAACTTGGTGAGTCCTCATAGCATCGAGGATGTGATGACCTTTCCTTTATGTCTTTCTTTTATGTTTTAGAATTTTGTATGAGCTGCATCCCAAAGACATTTTTATGGTTTAGATGGTTTGATACAAAGTGTTATAGACTTCCGGTTGTTTTAAAAAGACTTCGATTGTATGGTAAAAGTTTTAAAATTCCTGCATCATTTCTATTGCTTTATATTATGATATGCTAAGTGGCTTGTATGAGGCCCCTTTCGGGGTCTTGTATGCCATGTTACATCAAGGGTGTACCCCTAGGTCGTGACATCCATACACAATCCCAAAATACCTACTATCTTGTAAACCTCATCATTGAACTCTTGAGAGTCCTCATACATATTAGAACCATAGAATTCCAGAGGATTCATCCTACTAAAGTCCATTATCCTTGTCACTGGCGTACCCATATTTGGGTTCATGGAATCATTAGCCTCTATATTTGCTTGGGCGGTCATAGCTTGAGCCAAAATTTGGAAAGCGGCTCAAAATTTTACATGAGTCACTTGCTCGTCAAACGGTCAACAAGAATTTGAGGAACCTCATGTTTCACAGTGAAGTTGCCAGCATTCCTTCTCACATAAGCTATTTGAGGGGCCATATCTTGAAAATGATGGAACATGATTTAGGAGAAGGATGTTTCTAGAGATAGACTCTATGGAATGACTTAAGAGTAATGAAATTAGTGAAGTTTCCTAAATGCTTTGTAGCTTCCTATTCATAAATTTGGCATGCTTCACAATCATGAACAAGACTCTACTCAATGCGGCTTGTTATACATTTTAGGACCTTTTTCTAAAACCTTGTGCTCGGAATACCAAGTTTGTCATTACCTAAAGTACACCCTATATGTGACATGGTATATAAGACCCCAAGAGGCCCTACACAAGCCACTTGACATACATAGACACATAGTAATAGACTAAAGCAAAACATTTCATATCAATAAAAGAGTTTGACATTTGAAAGCAGAAGTCTAACACAATCTTGACAAGTCTATCTACAACATCTAAAGAAGTAGTTGAGACGTAACTCGTACACCATGAACAATATCTGAAAACATAAAATACATAAGAAATCAATAAGGGTGACATGGTCCTCGGAGTATGAGAACTCACCAAGTCTTCAAATCATTAAGAACAATGAACTAGCCATGAACGGAGGGAGAGGAATTGTCAAGACCAACATTGGTGAAACAATGTAGGTACAAATATGCATTAGTACATGGAATGTACTTAGTATGAGGGATATGAATGAAAAAGTAAAACATGATCATAAGGGACATAATAAACAACATGACGTGCATTACAAAGCTAAACATAGTAAAAACCTTTAAAGAGAATCATAACCACGAACATGGTCAATGCATCATAAAATCATAAAGGAAGATTCATAAAACATTTGAAAGTAGCATAGTTCATTTTTTGAGATATTCACTTTAACCTACAATAGACCATATGAACTATACTTGGAATCCGATGTAACTCTCACATTGATAGGGAGAGTCTACTTGCCAAGGTAGAACTTCGTATTATGTCATATGCTATATGTAGATACACTATCTAGGCTATTTAAGTCAATCATATAGGGGCACATACTTTGGAACTAGAGGTTGGTACTAGAGACTACCCTATTTGAGCCTCTACCTCAACGTTCTCTCGGTGCTAAGTTAAATCCCAACGAATTAGTCATAAACACAAACACACACACATATATATATCCATGGAAAAACACAATTAAGTTACTAAGCCAAGCTAAAACATCATAGAGTAGCTCATGATTTTTTTAATTCATAGCTTATTAGTTTCTTCATAAATTCATGCAAATTAGGGTTCATACTCAAAATCATAATCAATGCCTGGATTTACAAGAAATCAATTGGAACGAATGTAATTTAGTCAAAACAATCATAATATGATCAGAATTAAGCAATTAAATACATACAAAATGAACTTATGAGAAATTGTATGAAAACCTAACCAATTTAAGGGAATTGATTGGAGAATTGGAGAAAAACCTTGGGACTCAATGGGTGAATGAAATCCATTGATGAACTCCCTACATTCCTTGATCTCAAAGCCCACGAGCTCTGGGGTCGAACCATAGAAATTTCTTAAAAGCCTTGGAGAGAAAACCTTGAGAGCAAATTTGGGGAATTTTGGGGTAGATATAGGACTAAAATCAGTTATAGGGGATTATTTATACATAAAATGACATAGTATAGGAAGTAGGTGTGAAGGAAAAGACCAAAACACCCTTTAAAATAACTGTTGGTCAACCATACGGTTGGGACCTATGGACCGCCGTAGAAATTCCTACGGACCGTACTAGTCAATCGTAGGACGAGTGACTAGGGTCTAAGATCTTGACAAATTTTGCCACTCATTTATATGGACCATCAACTTTTAACTCAAAATTTCTTGACAAATCGTACGACTCATTCCTACACTCCGTAGACCTCATCTGTAGACCTCAACTTTTAACTCAAAATTTCACTAAGTGATCTGGAACCTTTCTACGGGACCTTCCTACGATCCGTAGTCCATTCGAAGGAACATCCTGGTCAATTGTATAATGATTTATACTAGGGATTGATTTGCAAAAACATTATTCCCATTTCCTACGAGATTGGTCTTCAACCCGTAGAACTTCCTACTGGCCCTAGACTGGTCTCGTGAAATTGAACTAGTAGCTCTCTTTGGCCTTCTTTCCCTTTTTTTCAAATGCTGAGGTGTTACAAAATTAAACCTAACATTTCAAAAATCATTTCTAATAGGTACTAAGACCTCCCAAATAATTCACAAGGTAATTTCATATAACTTTTGATGATTTTCCTTAAGAAGGATGTCAAACCATCTATCATTGAGAATCGTCAAGCACACAAGCATGTAATTTAAACAATTTAAGAACTTTCAATCACAATTTCATCCTCACCTCATAATCAAACTCACTCAAATCAGATCAACAACAATGGTAATGCTACTCACTCACAAGTTTTATCCCAAAGATGAAAAATTCACATGATGACCAATTTATCCTTAGTAATGATGTTACTCATTTCATCATAGAGAAATTTCATTCACTATGTAAACATAATGAGTTACTCAAACTTCACCTCATTTTTTTAAAAAACAATCTAAGGAAAATCTCACATGCTAAGCACCATTATCAAACATTATTACTTCAGATCTAGCAATTTTAAGTGCAAAAACCTTTTTTTTTTCAAACACGAATATAAAGTTCAACAAATGGGTTTTTGAAGCAAAACTAAACTTAAACATGATTTTTTTTACCACATTTCCACTTTGTAAAGCTTAAAATCAAGGAAATAGAGTAATATAAAAGATAGTAGCAGATTTCAAGGAAGGTAAAAAAGAGCTTTAATAGTGTCTTCAACTTGAACTCAAGCACTCAAAAGGGGGAGGGGGATTGGATCTTTAAGAGTGGGTTTAACTAAAGTGATGGAAAGAAGTAAGAAGTTTATATAAACAATGTAAAAGTTTATAGGAGTTTTGGGGGGGGGGATTACAGAGTTAAGAAGATGGACGAATGTTGGAATATGGGTTGAGGGGAGTGTATAAGGAAGGAGGTGAAGGGTTTTAGTTTTTTTTTGTGTTTTGTGAAAAGGGCAGTCAAAATTATGTTTTTTGAGTACTTAAAGAGTAAAAATTAAAACCTTTGACATTTACCTAACTTTTATATTATTGACGACACACCAATCACAATTGTTGAGATGTCTATCGCAATTGGCGAGATGCCAATCACAATAGGTGAGATGCCGATCACGACACAAAACTTGTGAATTCATGCTGGTGTCCTGAGTCATACCAGCAGTTTGATTAGCGTTGTACAATGGTCAACCAATGGTTCACCGTTCAAGCATAGATTCAAGTGATTTTTCTCAACCGACGTTTTGCATGTCTTGCACCGATGGCCTATTTGCTCAATTTTCAACTTCATTACTTGGCATCTTTTTAAACTCTTAAAACACACCATAATAATAGAAATTGTAGTGAAAAGAAATAAATAAAAAATTTGGGTTGCATCCCAAAAAGAGCTAGATTGAACATCGCAGCATGACAAAACTACCTAATATCGGGTGGCATTTCCCTTTTTCTTGGATGTTGCATCAAATCATCCACAGATTCCTTCATGGATACTACCTTGCACTCATAAGGTGGCTTCGTAGTTATTCCCACCTTGAATTTCACCAATTCATCACCAACTCTAAGATGAAGCTCTCCAAGCTCCACATAAAAAATAGCACGTCCTCTAGCAAGGGTCGGCCCAAGATGATAGGGACCTCCAGATCGACATCATAATTAATCACCACAAATCCCTTGACAAGATAAACTTGTATACTTTGATTTGCACATCAAATAGTAGACCAATAGGTTTCTTGATAGATATATCCACTATCAACAATATCATATGAGTAGGCTTGGGATTCCCAGACCTAATTTCTTGAAAATTAGCAAAGGCATCAAATTGATACTATCCCCCCAAATCACATAAGGCTTTATTGAATTTGTACACCCCAATAGTGCATGAAATGGTGAAAGTTCATGGATCTTGTTTCTTTATGTACAATAAGCTTGCTATCAGAATGTTGCAATGATGACATATTTCAATTGTGCTCACATTAATCACCCTCTTCTTTTGTAGAAGCTCCTTCATAAATTTTGAGTACCTCAAATTTTCCAATAGAGCCTTAATTAATGGAATATTCAGGGATAATCTTTTTGAGCAGATCTACAAATTTTTGAAGTGTTTGTTCTATTTCCTATTTATCACGCTTTGAGGTTAAGGAAGGGGACACTTAGGCTCATTACCTTTAGTAGATTTATCCCCCGTTTCTTCCTCAAATCGAACCATAACTTTAAGAGGATCAACCCCCTTTTTGATATTTACATCATCCTCCATTGATAATTTTACATCAATCACAACGCAGACGGGCGCACTAGGCTCTACCTCATAATCAACGTTTTTGTTAGCAATTTCCTTTGGCATTACCTTAGCACCTTCAAGCACTTTTCCCCTCCTTGTGACTATTTCCATTATATGGCCATCATTCTCTGGTTTGGCAGAGTGTCAATTGGGTGTGTGCTTTGGCGCTTGAATTTATTGGAGCCAACAAATGGGTAATTTGGGTCTTTGGATGCTTAGTTGCAATATAGTGAGAGCTAATGGTTTGGGTGAAATTCAAAACATCTCTCATGAGTTCCTTGACCCTATTGTCCATAGATTCAATTCTTTTTAGCACTCAAATAAAAATCTCTTCAATTTTAGAACCAGTAAGGTCAGTCATATTTGCTTGGTTTTGAGAAGCATATGATTTTTGGGGAAGTACATATGGATTTGAACTCCGATGGTTGTACCTATCATTTCCTGCAACTCTATCTTGATCATGCAATTTTTCTCACAGTCTCTCCATTGACAATCTCGATCTCTCAAACCTATATTTTCTACCCAAGGATGATAAGGACCTTGGTTGGTCATGTGGTATCCTGGATGAGAACCCAATCCTTGATACACCAAAAATCTAATATCCTCATCAAATGAGGCATAAGCAACCTCATCTTCACGCAAATGTGTACTTTCTACTCCAATGTCTATTATACTTTTAGTTCTGGAACTTATCAGGTGTTTTGTTAATTAGGAGGTCAATATTTGTCATCATCTAGCCATTTGTTCATATCATTCCTCCTATTTCTTTGCTATCTCATTTGTCATTGTTAAGGAAACAACACTATTGCTTTATGGTGTATCTCAAGTATTCCTTGTCATATTGATTTTTGTCATTCAATTAAGACAAATGATAGCTTGAGGGTAGGTAAGGTTAGTGAAGGAACATCCAACTAAGTTATTTAATACTCTTTGATTCGCCTAATCCAATGTGGAATAGAAAATTTAGAGTAAACCTTGATCGGATGACACAAGGTATAACAAAATTTGTTACCTTCTTCTTAAACCTCAACCATATTTCATGATTATCATCTTCTCGTGAAATTTTTGTTAAGCTATTTATATAATACCTCAATTTCAACATCTTATTGGGTGGATAAAATCTCTTGAGGAATGCAGTCTTTAACATGTCCCAAGTGTGAATTGGCCCTCACAGTAATTCGCCAGGCCATGTGGTAAATTCTCCGGTCAATGAGAAAGGAAACAATCTCAGCTAGATAGATTCATTGCTCGGGTTTTGTATCTTTAAGCAGATACTAACTTCCACATAATTTCTCAAGTGTTGATTTGCCTCTTCCACCGCTTTTCCTCCTAATGGCCCCTTCATTTGTAGTAGATGAAGCATTGGACTAGTAACTTGAAACACAACATTCTCTACCTGTGATTGTAGATGAATTTCTCTAGCTACATCCAATACCATGGTGCTTTCTCAGCGGAAAATTAATTTTCAAAGCATGCGCCATCAACACTTTCTTCATCACCCGCTTGGTCAATCTTTTCATGCTTTGGAATGAAACAAAACAAAAACAAATAAAAAACAAAATTCTCACAAGTTTGAATCTAGAAATCAACAAAATACAATTTTTAATCAATCCCCGACAATAGCGTCATTTTTAATAATTGCTCAACAATATCACATTTTTCAGTCATAGGCAGTCGTATGCAATAAATTATTTAACTTTAGAGGTCGTGGTCAAACCATAAGTATTGGGAGATGTGATCACAATTAATTGATTTCACAATTCGAAACCAACTAAAATTTGAATTCTTAATAAGTATGTATATATGAAAATAGGGGTTTTCGCTAAAAACTAAGATTAAAAAATATAAAGCAATAAAACAAGAAATCAACACAAATAACATTTACTAAGTTTGGAAAAGAGTAGGTGTGTGTGCATAACAATACGAGTTTCAACTCTAATAGGAGGTGACTGACACTCAACCATTTCAGATCGGCGTGGCATTCCATTGCAAGTTTGAAGGACACAACCTGAAGGGAAAAATCCAATTATGGAAAATAATGCTTCCTTTGGAATGTTCCAAGGATAAAATACGGATTTGTGAAATTATGTACAATGATATTCTTCCCAATTAGGTAGAGTAAGGAGAAATTAGTACTGTTGCAAATATTGAAAGAGTCACACTGAATAACTCTCAAGATTGTAGAGGAAGAAACCTCAGATTTTTGTCAATCGAAGCTTGGAATTAAGTTTTTCTCATCAATATAGATTGCAAATGAGATTTTCTACATGGTTATTGTCTACAATTCATCTTTTATGAGTATCTAGACCGTTAAATAAAGGTGTGCGTATGTAAAACCCCAAACAAATATTGATGAGTCGACTCTAATATTGATGGTATTGCATGGATCTACTATTATCTTGATGTTTTAATATAAAATAAGTGGTCGCAAGCATTGATTGAGCTCCCTAACACTGCTTTGGCTTGAGAAAGCAAAATGGAGTTGAGTAAGTCACAATAGTTAGGACTTGATGAAATTACTCTATAGGTTTGAAACAAGGATAAGATACTGACTGATTTTACATTTAATGATATGAGATAGGGATAGTCTATCTACTAAAGCAATGTTTGGTGTTTTGTTTGAAAGGGTCTTGGAGTTTTGGAGAATCCAAGTGACTTATGGTTGATAGTTCAGAAGAATACCAAAGTGTAGCCTAGACCAAGCGCTATCAATGTATCAATCAATAATGTTTCGGTTAATCTTTACCTATTCGAGTTGAAATCTCAATCTCTCTATATGCCCACCCTTGTAGTCCTTTCAAAACTAAGTACACCTTATTTATGTTGATTCCCTATTTTGTTACTTAAATATTGATGACATTGTCACTGTTACTTAAAAACTCTCTCTCTCTCTCTCTCAATATATATATACATATATGTGTGTGTGTGTTTGTATAGAACTCAAATTGCTAATTTGTTTTGGATAATGGAATTAATAGAAGAAGAGTCTCATCTGCCAATTCTTGTGGTTCGACTTTGACCTCATAAGTTGGGTAATTATTGTTCATACGACCGCATATGCCCAGAAATATAGGACATAGTTGAGTGTTTATCATTGGTATCCAACTATGTGAAATACTAATTATATGGCTTGTGTGAGGGATGTTATTATGGAGAGCCCTATCGTTGATTTCATCACTATTGTGTGAAGATTCACATATGTGTTCCATACTGGTCAACCTGGCCTCCCCCTAGACTGATATAGACATTGTTATTGTCATGACCCAAGGCTACCTCTTAGCTATAATTTGGTGCTTAGGGCCACAAGTGACTCCAAGCTAACCCATGGTGTTGCATGACATTAAGAAGCATAAAAACAATATCTGAAATACTAATCTAGAAGCTAAAATTAATAAAAATTATTAACTCAAACAACTAAAATAGAAAGTATTTGGATAAAAACAAGGTAAAACTAATCTGACTGTCTAAAAGCCTCTACTAAAATGAGTTGCTAGGACAACCCCCTAGCTAACTCTAACTGACTAAAACTAAAGTAACAATACTGAATGAAATGTAAAGGATGTCATTGAAAGATGACGACTCACCAAAAGTACTACTAAGATGATATGGAGTCATACTAACCATAGACTGAGTGTTGAACGTCCAAACCTGTATTATCAAATAATAAAGGAAGAAAGTATGTGGTCAATACATTGAATATATAGAGTATATAAGACATGCTTAATAAGGATTATAAATAAACATGATAACTCTGAGATGCTAAGTTGTAAATACTAAAGTGTTATAAATTCAACACATGGATGAGTAATGACTAATATACTAGACTGCAATGTGGGAGATACTAAAACTGACATATAACCATGTGATCTCTAGACATGGACTTCGATGCATAATCCCCATAAAAGGGCACACTATGCCTTTCCATGATATAAAGGCTGATCTGATTTGATTTGACATGGAACCATTAAGTTGCTAATGTGTGCCTACAAGGACAACAGAGACCTACAGTTGCACAATTTAGAGAATCAGGAATTACTACTAAAGGTCTCAGCAAACACAGACGGTGAACCTTCATCCCTAAAGTCCGCATGGTGGTAAGTAACTCTCCCAACTGAATTTAGGTAGATAACTATATTGTAATTATAATTTGATAATAGTGAGTATCTCATGAACTAAATGCATGGTACTAAAATGGTAGACACTTTATCTGAAAGCATCTCATGCATAAATACTGAAAAATACTGAATATGAACTGATCATGAAAAGTCTTACATGATGACTGAATCATGAAGATTCAAAACACATTGTGTTTGAAGGGTTCATAATAGTGTTGCTTAACATGCATACTAAAATTTATGGGAAAAACATATTCTTATAGGTTGATAAAGAAGAGGAACATAATTACTTCAAAATTCATGCTAATCGTAAGAACCCTAGAATTTCATATAATTCCATCAACTAAAAGTATAGGGTTTGCCTGGGACTCAATGGATGAGAGTATACCTATTGATGAATTCCCACATACCTGGAATGAATACACTTGATAGAAAACCTGAATTGAAGCTTGAAGTTAAAGAACCTAGTTTCATTCTTGAGAAAATTTAAATCGTACTGAATTTAAGTTTGTGAGTGTTGGGCTTGAATATATCAGAGGTTATTTGGATATAAGATAGAATTAGGAAATTTAATTGAGGATTAAAGGTCAAGAATATCCGTCTTGGAATGTAAGAAGACCTAGAAAATTAAAGTAAACGACCTTTTAATGATTACTATCACCCAAATTGGTGAACTAGAGGTCCCATCACTAATAAAAGGCTTTAGATTGACAAAATGAATAAATTTTAATTTTTTTGGTACAATTTGGTGATATATAAAACTACTCGGTGATTCACCAAATGGACAGGTGTCATCGCTAAATTTTCCAATTCGAAGATTTTCCAGTGAAACAACCATATTTTCGACTCCCAACTCTGATTGACACAAACTTGGCGGCGTTGGAAAGAAGGCTCGTAGAACTTTTATTTTATAGTCATGGGACACCTTACTCTTTATATTCGAAGATATATGGATTTTTTAAGTTGTTCCTTTCATAAACTCGTGCAAAAAATTAGCTGATAGGAAAGCTCTAAACTCAACTTAATGCTAGACGTTTCTTATGACCCTAAACCACATCTGATTTACTTCCTTCACATAGGAATAGACCTTAGCTCACATCAGCAAGTACGACATCACTTGGTCCAAGCTAATATGTTATGAATAATGGTTCATTATTTTAGCATAAGATTTTGTGATGTGTTACAATATCTCTCCCATAGAAAAATTCATCCTCGGATGTAGTCTAAATAAGATGGAATGAGAAGGAAAAGAGCTATAATCAAAGTTGAATACTGAAAAATAGCGGACTGAGTAACTCCGAATTAGGACACACACACTGTATTTATTTTTATAACATACAAGCATACTAAGACATTGGAATAATTAAAAGGCATGAATCTGAATACACTGATATAGAGGAGCTAATACCTCATGCTGGAACCGATTGAAACGAAAGAGGTGGGGGTACTTGGCTATCATGTCTGCTTTTATTTCCAAAGTAGCTCCCTCAACTAACTAATTGCTCCACAGAACTTTCACTAAAGAAACATCTTTATTCCTTAAATTATGTGTCGGTTAAATTTTTTGACTAGGACCTCTTTGTAAAAGAGATTATTCTAAACCAAAAATCTCTAAAGGTATAACCGAAGTTTGATAACCAATGTAATTCTTCAATAAAGATACATGAAACACAGATGGACTAGGGCTAGCTTTGCAGGTAAGTCCAACCCATATGCCATATCACGAAAATGCCTCAAAATCCTATAAAGACCCACATAATGGGGAGTGAGTTTCCCTTTTATACAAAAACACATCACCCTTTTTATCGGTGAAATTATAAGATATACCCAATCATCAATAAAAAAAACTCAAGCTCTCTTCTCCTCACATTTGCATATGACTTCTGCCTACTTTGAGCTATTTTCAACCTATATCTAATAAGCTTTTTCCATAACCTCATGAACTGATTCAGGCCCTATCAATTCTACCTCACCAACCTCAAACCACCATATCAGAGATCTACACCTCATACCATAAAGCACCTCAAATTGAGCAATTTCTATACTGGAGTGGTAATTGTAATTCTAACAAAATTCAATAAAAGACAAGTGATAATCTCATTTACCTTCAAAGTTGATCATGTAAGCTCTAAACATGTCCAAAGTTTGAAGAGTTCATTCTTCTGACCATCTATCCATGGGTGAAAACTTGTGCTAACCTTAACCTAAGTACCAAGACCTTTCTAAATTAATCTAGAAAATTAAGATGTGAACTGAGTACCTATATTGTATATGATGGGTAATGGAAGACCATGCAGTTTCACCAACTCTTGGATGTAAAGTCTAGCACAATCCTCGGTTGCATAAGAAGTCTTAACTGACATGAAATAAGGGACATACTCATCTAGTCTACTACCACCCATATAGAATCATGTTGTCAATGCGTGCGAGGCAAACTTGTGATTAAATCCATATTTAAATCCTCCGACTTGAACATAGGAATACTGATATCATGAGTAACATGTCTTGGATTCTAATGTTCAGCCTTAAATTGTTGGAAATTTGGATACTTAGCCACAATTTCCGCAATTTCCTTTTTATACTAGTCCATCAATAGACTTACCGTAGGTCATGGTACCTCTTAGTAGCTCTGGGGTCAATAGATTATCGTGACCTATGAATTTTTACTAGAATTTTGCTTCCTAAACCCATCAACATTTGGAACACACAAACTATACCGGAAACGAAGCACACCATCTCCAACTTTAGAGAAAGCCTCTATAGTCATTTTTACTGACTACTTCCTTCAGTCCAACCAATGTTTGATAATCTTCCTGCTTCGCTTTAACCTCTATCACTAGAGATGATTCAATCCATTCTGAATAATGACTCTAACATCTGCTGAATCAACAGGGAAAACTCTCCTACGAGTAAGCCTCTTAACATCACTAACAAACTTCTTCTTCTCATCATCAATATGGGAAAAACTATTGTTCATAATCTATTAAGAGCCTGTTCCACTACATTGGCTTTACCCTGATGGTATAAGGCACGTATGTCATAATCTTTCAATAACTCGAGTCATTTACAATATAAAAGATTTAAGTCTATCTGATTAAACACAAACTAAAGACTTTTATGGTTTGTAAAGATGTCCATATGAACACTTAAAAGATAGTGCCTCGAAATCATTAATGCAAACACTAATGCTACTAACAAAAGATCATGAGTCGAGTAATTCATCTAATGAATTTTGAGCTGCTTCAAAAAATAAGGTGGGACCTTATAATGTGGCATGAGCACATAGCCCAGTCCCATTCTTGAAGAATCATAATAAACCACAAACACTTCTGACCTCCATGGTATAGTCAAAATTTGAGTTGAAGCATTTACAAGCTTCAAACAATTGAAATTTGACCTCTGATAACGCTCAACTACACTTCTTCTAATTCAAAGTGTAGGTGGTCGCTAGCAAGTATAAACCCAACAATGAGTTGGGGTAGAACCCACAAGGAGTGATACGGTAAAGAAGTCAAGTACGAAGTGTAAAGGTGTTCTAACATTTTGTAGAAGTAAAAGGTTACAGAACACAAAATAAATCGAGAAGTTTTAATTATCAATGTCACAAAGAGGGGGGGAATTTAGTAACCAATTTCTAAAAAACAATTAACACTCGATTTGAATGATTAGAGAGAAGACCTTAGGAGTTTGAGCAATCAAATACTAATTTTGCTTAATGTGTAATTATTAATTGCTTTAAGTTGTTGAATCTCAATTGGTAGGATAGGTTGTAATTACGATAACCATTTCCCAATCAACTATAATGTTTCAAGCAAGTTCTTCTGAACCTTGACAAGCTTAACAATACAAAGCAACCCAATTACTTAGTTAAACCACTTTCTCATGACATGTTTCATGAACAAGTTAATTTGGGTCATTATCTTGGTCAGTCCGAGGTTAAAGGGAGACACTTGATCTTCCCTTGTATAACATGCATGATTAATCTTTGTCATCTCATCCAGCAAAGTCGATGCTATTACAAATGGTTGTCTCATGATTCCACCCCAAATAAGTTGGTCAACGACACCCTTATTAACAGTGTCAAGACTCTGATGAGTCAGAGATTTGGATTCATTTAGGGATTTATTTTGATAGTATAAGTGTCCTCAAATACCTATTTTATGCTCTAAACTGATGTTAAAGTGTTGATTTACAGCTATGAAGGCTAAAGATCAAGGCAAGGACATAACCGAACAAAAAAAACTAAAGAGCTGAAGAAGTGAAGAAAAAGCAATCCTAGAGATCGCCAAGACCACTCGGTGCACCACCGAGTAGCTCTTTAGCTCGCCAAATAGCCCAACATGTCAGCCCTGGGGAAGAATCAAGTTGGCGAAAGATATGGGCAGTCGGTGGATCACCGATTGGTTCCATGACAACAAATTGGATCGCCAAAAATTACAGGACCTGAGATGCTGAAGGACAATGCAAAATGGCTATGAAAGAGGACAATCGATGGATCACCGATCCACTCGGTGAGGCGCGACTTAATCCGCCGAGTGGACTTTCATGCTAAATTTTGGGAAACTATAAATTGGATTTTAATGGAATTTTGAGGAATTCTCTCGCAAATATTATAGTTCCCATTCTAGACTTGGAGTTTTCTCTCAGTTTTTGAATTCTAATTGTAGAATAGCAAGGAGTTGGAAGTGGGTCTTTGAATTTAAACCTTATAAAACATTGTAAAGGCTTGGAGACTATTACCCAGCTGATGGCTAATCGAATTGTTTTTACCTTTTTATGATGTTTAGCTAAAACCACAATTCTTGGGGTGTGACCATGTGATTATGGGTTGAATTAGATTATGTGTATTGTTATTTACTGATTTTAATGCTTAATTGAGGTGGGTTTAATTTGTAGCTATATTTTAATCTAAGAATTGTAGTTGCAAATGCAATTTGAACTTAGAATTCTAGGCTTGCTTGAGAAAGAAGTTTTAGAATCAAGGATTTGAATTGATGATTGTATTTATCAGATTGATATGGGTTTAGCTCGAAAGAGTAAATCCTAATCTCAATTCTACCTATCTAGCTCGAGAGAGTAGATGAATTAAGGTGTGTGTTGTTCTTATTTGCTTAAGCTTGTTGATGTTTGAAAGAAATCATTTGAATCGAAGTAGTTGTTCGAGAGAAATCTATATCACTCATAGCCTAGCCTACCCACTGATATCTAGTTGTTTATTAGTAATTTCAGTTACCCATATAGTGAAATTTTCCTGTAATCGATCACATCCCAAGAATTCCTCTATATATTGTTATTTTCCCCTGTTTTCATTGTTGTTTCAGCTGTTCATTGCAAATCCAAACCCCTCATTTGACATTCATTGTCACCCCTTTAGATTTATTTGTATGTTTTCGATAATTTTTATTCCTATAACCATTTAGAACATGTTTGTACTTTATAACTGAATTTTAGACACGTACCACTCCCTGTGGGTTCGACCCCAACTCTTCGTTGTGTTTTATACTGACTAACAATCGTTTACACCTAGAATTGGATGAGGTGTGCTTGAAACGTTAATCAAAATGGCGCTGCTTCTGGGGAGTGGTGTAGTTTGTAATTCTATTATTGAAGTTGAATTTTTGTTATAGTTGAATCGACTTACTTTGGCTTGTGTTTGTGTTGTTTGTTTGGAGCAAATGAAGAGATGAGTGTAAATGGGAGTAATGGTAGCCAAGTGGGCCACCAAGACGACATTCGAAATCTGAATGATGTAAATGATCCAATCCAATTGGGTTGTGTTGGTGCAATTCGTCTACCTCTGGCTGCAGGAAATGTTGTTTTCCACATCACTAGCACAATGCTTCAGCTCCTACAATTGAAAGGATTATATGAAGGGTTGGCTCATGCGGATCCCCATGAGCATATTCGGATCTTCGTGGATGTTTGTGGCCCGTTCTTATTCAAGAACATATCAGAAGAATCAGTTCGTCTCAAGTTGTTCTCTTTGATGGGTGAAGCTACCAAATGGTTATCTGAGTTATCGAGGGACTCAATCACCTCTTGGGATGAGCTGACCACAGTGTTCCAAGTGAGATTATTTCCACCATCAAAGATTATGACGCTCACAGATAGCATCCAAGGTTTCAAATGCTTGGAAGGTGAGCCAATCCATGAGACGTGGCTGAGATTTAAGAAGCTGGTGCTTCAGTGCCCAACTCATGGATTTCCAAAAGATGTGCTGCTACAATACTTCTATAAGAGTCTTGCTTCGGTGAACAAAGGAGTTTATGATCAACTTGTTCCCGGTGGTATAAGGTAACAACCTTATGAAATAGTGTCTCAACTCCTTGATTGCATGACCATGATAAACAGAGCACGGTACACTCGTGAGGATCAAGTGTATTCTCTCACGTTTAGAATGAAAAAAGAGCAGATCGAATAAGATCAAGAGAGAGAACAAAATATGGCCAAAATGATGACCCAACTGGATATCTTGGCTAAGAATGTCATGGGTAGTGGTGCAAAGAGTGTTAATGCTGTGGGGGTTGGTGGAGTAAACCCCGATGATGCACATTTTGAAGCGCTGTACAATGAGGAAGTGAAATTCCTTGCAAATCAAGGAGGAGGATTTCACCCAAACTACCCAAGGTCGGGTGGAAATCAAGGTTAGAATAGAGATGAGGGCTGGAGAGACCGTGACAGAGATTGGCGTGATCATAACACCACTTGGAAAAAGAGAGAGGGGGAAAAGGACATGTATGTCCCTCCCCATGAGCGTCAAAAGCCCAAGGAATCAGAAGGTGGACGTATAGAAGATATGCTATCACGCATTGTCAACAAAGTTGAAGGGTCAGACAAGGTGTTGAAAGAGATGAAAGAGGATATCTCAACTCTCAATTAGACGTTGACTTCTCACTCAGTCTCTATTAAGCAGATGAAAACACAAATGGGTCAAATATCGACGCAATTGAATCCTAAAAAAAAAAGGGGGTTTCCTAGTGACACAACGGCCAACACCAAAAATGAATCTTTAATTGGTATTTCCGCCGTGCCATGACGTTAACTAAATCGCTTCTTGGGAGCCAACCCAAGTATTTGATGTTTTTAAAGTTTGTTTGTGAATAATGGGTATTGATCGTGCAGGTTGAAAAGTAAAAAGTGTTGGAAAATAGGTAGTTTGGCGAGCCAAAGTCCAGTCGGTGACACACCGAATAGGTCTGCAAACTCCGACTTGGACCACCATTGGAACTACCAAGCTTGAAGGGGAGTCCTGTAAAACTCAGTGAGTTGAAATACCACTCGGTGCATTGCCGAGTGGTTCGGTGAGAACGACTTACTCCACCGAAGGTAGCGCGAGCTGAAAGGTTTTAAAGGCCAAACGGTTTAAAATTTTAAAATCCTTTATCTTCTCCCATTTTAAACCCCCGTACTCTTGCTTCCCACTTTAGATCTTTCATATTTTCCGTGTTTTTACTCTCGTATCTTGTAAAATCTTTGCTTAGATTGTGGATCTTTGCCACCTAGCTTTACAAATCAAAAAAATTCTACTTTAAATGTGTGGTTCAAATAGAATGCAATTGGTAATTTGTTGTTGATTTTAATCGTTGTTAAATTGTCAAATTGCCCGTAATGAGTTGATTTAGTGCCTAATTTTGCGTATTTTATCGATTCTCGTGTCCTTGCTTGTTAAAATCAAGTCATAATTGTTGGGTTGCAAAAATATTGTGTTGGGTCTAGTGGGGTAAAGTCTGAGTAACCCCGGATTGTGCTAAATGATGTAGTTTTCCTAGTGATGGAGCATTTGACGTCATTTTAAGGGCAAAAGACGTCAAATGGCCAATTTTGGCCAAATCGAGGGAAGTCTGAGTACCCCGAGGGCATGGGTAGGATGGGTCTAACCTTAATTTATAGCGTAGGTGTTTAATTTTGTTTTTGTAGGGTGCCGGTTGGATTTTGAAGTTAGGGGCTGAAAACTGGCATATTGGGGTGTTTGGCAAGCTGCGTCAAGCTCGCCCAACTGCTCGGCGGTTCGCCAAACTCCCCCTATATCACCTTTAGTTTCTTAAATTGTTGAGTTTGTGGTCTCTAACTTTTGGTGATATGCATGTGCTCATCGAGTTCACTCGGCGACTCGCCGAAAGTCTTTCTTGATCGCCCTTCTACGCCCCTTATCCTTCAAATACATTGTAACTTTTGGTGAGCTCCTTGTAGCTCACCGATTAGTATCGGCGATTCACCGAATGACCCTGAGTACCGCCGACTGGTCTTGGATTTTAAAATATTTTGTGCTGGTACTTTCAGCGAGCCCGATCTGGCTTGCCAAAGCAACTCGGTAACTCGCCCAACTGTTCGGCAAGTCTTTCTGCAACATTTTTCTGAAATTTTTTATGCAAATTTTTCTAAGTGTTTCTTCGTTGTTTTGCAGATATGGCTAGAACCAACTCTACTGATAGTGGCATGCCGCCCCGAAAGTGGGCACGTGGAATCACCATAAATGAGGAAGCAACTGCTTCCACTGCCAAGGCAAAGAAACCACCTCCAAAGGGAGGAAAGGTAAAGGACAAGGTGCCTATAGCTTACACACTAGAGTACAACTCTGCCAGTGAGGGAGCTTTTGATTCTCATGTGTCATTCTCTAAGCTTGAGGATGATCAATTAATACAAGCCCGGCTAGCGCAGTTACGCTCTAAAGCTCGTTATGATCCATCTAGGATCTCGTAGCTGACCCCTCCAGCTTTAGCTCCAATGCCGATGGTGGTTCCAGCACCACCAGTTCAGGGTCCTCCTCCCCAGTCAGTCAATCGGTTAAAGGCCGAGGGATTGAGGACCACTTTAGAGGAGAATCTTCCACAGATGGTGTGGTGGACAAACATCCAGCTGTGTGGGATACTCTCAAGTTCCACAGATTCGAGGTCTTTACCAGACCCCGTGTCCCATGCATTAATACATGGGTCTGGGAGTTCTTTGCTGCTTACAGTGACCTGTTGCCTCAGGGGAAGAAGAAGGCTAGTGCCTTCAAGCCGGTGGACTTCGTGATGGTATGAGGGAGGAAAGTTAGATGCAACAGTGATGATATCAACGTTGTGTTGGAGAGGGCTACAAACTTCATACATGAATACCATAATATGATCACATCAAAGACTCTACATGACCTCAAATATTGGCTAGCCCCCTTGATTTCTGACACCAACCCTAGGTGGATTGAGGCTAGAGCACCTATAGAGAAGAAGGACCTTAATGTAGCTGCTAGATATTGGTTTGGATTCATCAGCAACACGATTATGCCTTCACAGAATGAGTCCATTCTCCACCACCCAAAGACGGCCTGCCTTGGATCTATCATAGCCAGGAAGCGATTAAATTTGGGCATGATCATTGAGTAGGAGATGGCCATGGGGGACAAAGAGAGATATACCTCACTTTTATTTCCATTGTTGATCACCGAGTTATGTTGTCGGGCCAGTGTTCCTCGAGATGAGAAGAGCGATGTTCAAATTACACCCACCTTTTCTATCGACATCCAGTGTATAAATGCTGAGTACACACGGGATGAGGCAGATAGGAGGAGAGCAGCTCCGGTGGACACATCCCCGAAGATGGATATTGATACACTACGTGCAGAGGCAGTCTTGCATACTCCGGCCACTGGGCCTTCATGTACTTCTAGCTCCACTCCTTTCGACACTCCTAGTTCTTGTGCTGCTCCCCCACCCCCTATATCTGCTGCTAGTACTTCTACCTCTCGGCCTCTGATCACCCAGGCCATACTTCTCAAAATGGGGCACCTTGCCTATTCTGCTGATGTGCGTGCTTCTTGGCTAGAGGCTAAGGTTCCCAGGATGATTGAGAGAACTACTACTGTTGCACTGACGCCTCTCAAGGCTTCTATTGATGCCCTCACAGTGAGAGTAGAGGTTTTTGAGAGAGAACAAGGTGCTACTAGGAGGTGATGGCCTTAAAGGCCGATAATATTGGACTGAGAAAGGATGTGGACCATCTGAAGTCCACATACTTTTCTTCGCTATTTGGGACGGTGGTAGATGACCAGAGTGCAGATATTCCAGCTCATGCTGATGTGCCTCCGGCTACTACTGGAGATGAGATTAGGGCTGATATTGCTGCTGTTGAGTCCAAGGCCGAGACTGATGAGGAGCAGCTTGGTGTTTAGGAGGAGACTATTTTTGAGGGCTTGACTGACTTAGAGGATGCCATGGTAGATTCATCTGTTCAGGCCTCTTTGAGGGATGTATCCATGGTTGGATCCAGTGGAGCCAAGGTTGATGAGACGCCCGGCACTGATGCCCAGACATATAGAGTGACGGACATGCAAACTTCACACCATGATTAGCCTGGCAGGATGATTTTTCCCCTCCCCCTCTGTTACTTTTTATACACTGTTTTTGTTTTAGTTGCATTCGAGGACAACTACATATTTTGTTGTGTGGGTTTAGGTATTTCCATACCTTCTTCTTGGTTTATTTTGTGAATATTGAGCTTATTGATTTTGATATATATCTTAGTTGTTGAATTGTGTTGTGGATGTTCTTAGCTTGTGGCCCATTGTTTTTATTGAAAATGGTTTTGAACCAAATTTTAAAATTTTGCTCCCTCTTTTGTGTGTGATTGTGGCTGTTCTTGTGCAAATTTTAGCGTCGGTTATGATCAATACTGATGACTTGGATAGTGCTCCTAATTGAACAAAATGAATGAGCGGCTACGATGAGGCAAACAAAGTTACATAGGCAATATGTGAACTTTTACAATCTCGTTGTGACAAGCCGGTTGTCGAATGAGTCTCTTGTAATGAACATTGCACGCTAGCTAGAAAGTGTTGAGTCTTGTTTGATAATGGTATCAATGCCTTGTTTGGTTAGGTTAACTTGAACATTGTGCATGATGACACCTAGAATTTGCCTTGTTGGTCCGGTTGACTGAGTGATGCAAACAATAGACATGATCTTAGGTAAAAAGTTTGAAGATTGAGCCTATTTGACTACATACCTCTTTGTGGCCAACCTTGTGAGAAGTGTGAATCTTGCTTGGCCCCTTTTGAGCCTTACCCCTTTTCTTGGAAGAAACTTGAGCAATTGTGACCTCTCTTTATCCATCCACCCATAACTTTCATGAAGTATGCTTTGTTTGAATAGTCAACTTAGGCCAAAAGCCTAAGTTGGGGGTGTGGTGAAAAGAGAAGGAAAGTCAAGAAGTGTGAAAGATTCCCCCTTTTTGTACGGATTGATTTGAAAAAGATGGAACCCCTCCATGTAAAAAAATAAAATAAAAGAGAAAAAGGATTGAAAAAGAAGAAAGAAAAGAAAAGGAACAAAAAAGTAGTGAAATAGAGTAGTAAAAATTGCAAAAGAAATGGGGTATCCGGTGGTTAATATGGAGTTGAATAATGGGGTGGATTATGAGCACGTTTGAAATGTTAAAGAAAAAGAGGAAAGTGATGTTCAGGCCATACTTTATGAAGGTAGAAGCCACTAAGCCTAAATAACCATACCTTTACACACAGCCCCGTTACAAGCCTTGAAAAGACCTTTGTGATCTTGAGTGAGCTGAAACTAATGTTGATTGGAAAATAAGGGCAAGCCTATAGGTAAAGTCATGCATGTGTTTATCTTTGTGACTGTGAGAGTTGTATGTGATTCCAGAACATTAAATTGTTGAGAAATTCTGTGTGAATATGGAATCATCTTTGTTGTGAGGGAATTTGAATACCTTTGTTGAGCTTGAACTTGCATTTGAAGCAAGCATTGTGAGCTTGAGTACTCTTGATGATGGTGAGTCATAATTTGAAACTTTGAGTGCACAATTGATCGTTGTATGAGTAATTTGAACCTTGTTGTGTGCATTTATGTTGAGTCTTATGCAACACTATTTATAGACATCCTTATTGAAATGTTGATCCTAAGTTTTACTTGAGGACAAGCAAAAGTTTAAGTTGGGGGTGTTGATGAGTCCGAGATTTGGACTCATTTAGTGCTTTGTTTTGATAAAGTGTCCCCAAATGCATATTTTATGCTCTAAACTAATGTAAAATATTGATTTATAGATATGAAGGCTAAAGAGCAACGCAAGGAGATAATAGGACAAAAAGGAGCTAAAGTAGTGAAGAAAAAGCAATCCTGGAGATCGCCAAGACCACTCGGCGCACCGTCGAGTGGCTCTTTAGCTCGCCAAACAGCCCAACGTGCCAGCCCTGGGGAAGAATCAAGTTGTCAAAAGAAATGGAAAGTTGGCGGATCGTTGATCGGTTCCGCGATAACAAATTGGATCGCCAAAAATTACAGGACCTCAGATGCTGAAGGCCAATGTAAAATGGCGACAATCGGTGGATCGCCGATCCACTCGGTGAGACGCAACTTAATTGTAACGTCCCATATTTTGCCTATACTAGTTTTATGTGAGTAGTAAGGGTTTGAAATAGGTTTGACAATATTCGAAAGAGGTCTGAGGCTAAATAGAGTAGGTAAAGTATAATTTGTCATAGTAATCAACCTACTTGCTTAAGCTACTGATTCGGATGTCTTACGTAATTAAGTTACTTACGTACATGTGTAGCTTACGTAGAAAGGATGACATAGGTTCTTAATGGTAGATTAACTGCTGACCTACTTAAATAAGTGGTAAGTAGGTTAGGAAATATGTGGACTGCATTTTAAAATAAAAGGGCAACTAGGTGATGCAGCTACTTAAAGAACTTGTGGCAGAAATTAAGGGAGTGATGTACCTGCTTACTTAAAGTGAGGGACTAGATATTTCTACACATTTCTTAATGTAAAAAACGTCCATAAAGGACCCTTAAGAGAATGAAATTCATTTCATATATCTCTCACTTGTTCTACAACAATTTACTCCCAAAAAGAAACTAGGAAGCTCCAAAGTGCTGGCCTGCAAGTTCACCATTAAAA
>JAJOOS010014227.1:0-30427 GCA_029582725.1 Solanum chiquidenum
AGCTTCTTCATATTCATTTTAAATTGTCGGATGTAACACAATTAAAATGAAATTACATAAAAACCCCTCATAGAACCTCATTATAAAGTCAACACAAAGCATAGGCTCTTTCTTAACCTATCATTTTCCGAGTCGTTACAGTTAGGCCCTATGTTCCACCTGGTATTAGAGAGGCCGATACTAGTATGACTCGCATTGAGGATATGACATAAAAGATGATGAAGAGGTTTGATCCAAAATATGAAAATGTGAAAGAGATGCGTAGTGATTTATCTGGGATTGGTCAGAGGATTGATGCCCATGCAGTGTCAATAAAGCAACTCGAGCTGCAGTTTTGTCAGTTGTCCGCTATTGTCAACCCACACTAGCCTGGCATACTTCCTAGAAACACCATCCAGAATCCAAAAAATGATGGGCACTGTATGGTAGTCACTACTCGCGGAGGAAAGCATACTATTGATCCCCCCCATGCAGTCTGAGGTTGAAAGAGTAATAGAAAAAGATGAAGATGAGAATGAGAATGAGGTTACTGAAACTCCAAAGGATGATACAGAGAATGAAGTAGAGGTGACCAAAAAAGTTGTTCCCATGCCTAGACCTCCACCTCCATTTCCACAGAGATTGGTGAAAAAGACTAAAGAGGGAAAATAACACAGGTTCATAGATATGTTGAAGCAACTGTTCATAAATGTCCCATTGATAAAAGCTTTGGAACAGATGCCTGGGTATGCAAAATTCATGAAAGACTTGGTGATAAAAAAAAGGGCTGTCAGTTTTGAGAATGAGGAGAAGTTGCAACATTGTAGTGCTATTGCTACTAGGTCACTTTTGCAAAAGAAAGAGGATCCTGGAGCTTTCAATATTCCTTGTACCATTGGGTTTTTACACTTTGCGAAAGCTTTGTGTGATTTGGATGCCAACATTAATTTGATGCCATTGTACATTCATAAGAAGTTGGGTTTAGGAGCTCCAAAGTTGACTGCGATGCATTTACTTATGGCCGATAGAACTGTGAAGAGGCCCATTGGAGTGCTCCAGCATGTCCTTGTGAAAGTGGAGTTATTCATCTTTGTAGCGGACTTTGTGATACTTGATTGTGAGGTTCCCATCATCTTAGGGAGACCATTTCTTGCTACTGGGCCTGCCTTGGTCAAAATGGAGAGAGGGCAGATGAAGTTTCGATTAAACAGTGAGGAGTGGACTTTTAACATCTGCAGGTCTATGAAGCATGAAAGTGATCTTAAATCGGTATCGGTGGTCAATCATATTGTGGGGCAAGAATCTGAGGTGTCCATTAAAGAAATGTTAGGTGTTGATGCACTAGCAGCGGTGATGATGAATTTTGATAGTGATGGTATTGATGACTATGATGAGCTAGTTACTGCACTTGATAGGTTCGAGTTTCGTTTCAAGCCAAAACTATTGGAATTAGACATAAAGAATCGAGACACCCCACCTGCAAAACCGTCAGTAGATGAGCCTCCAAAACTGGAATTTAAGGTTCTTCCATCTCAATTGAGGTATGTATTTTTGGGACAAAATAGCACCTTGCCCGTCATTATTGCTGCTGACTTGAGTGAAGGGAAAATAGAGGCTTTGATATCGATATTGAAGCGGTTTAAGAGGGGTATATGATGGACTATTGTGGATATTATTGGGATTTCATCGAGCATTTGTTCTCACAAAATCCAACTCATACCGAACAGTAAGCCAAATATTGAGCATCAAAGTAGACTAAATCCCCATATGCAAGAGGTTGTCAAAAAGGAGATCATTAAGTGGTTAGATGTTGGAGTTATATATCCCATTGCTGATAGTAGTTGGGTTTTCCTAGTTCAGTGTGTGCCAAAGAAAGGAGGAATCACTGTGGTTCCCAATGCTAAAAATTAGCTTGTTCTAATGAGGCTTGTGATTGGTTGGAGAGTGTGCATGGACTACCGCAAGTCAAATGCAAGGACTAAGAAAGACCATTTGCCAATACCATTCATGGATCAGATGCTAGATCGTCTCGCTGGTAAGGGTTGGTATTGTTTTCTAGATGGGTATTCTGGATAAAATCAAATGTTAATACCTCCGGAAGACCAAGAGAAGACTACCTTCACTTGTCCTGATGGGACTTTTGCCTTCAAAAGAATGTCATTTGGGTTATGTAATGCTCCAGCGACCTTCTAGTGTTGTATGATGTTGATATTTTCAGATTTGGTGGAGGACACGATAGAGGTATTTATGGATGATTTATCTGTGGTAGGTGACTCATTTGATGATTGTTTGACACATTTGGCTGAGGTACTAAAATAGTGTGAAAAGTGCAATCTTGTGCTCAATTGGGAGAAGTGCCACTTTATGATGAAAGAGGGTATAGTTCTGGGTCATCAGATTTTGCATAAAGGTATTGAGGTTGATCGAGCTAAAGTTGAGGTAATAGAAAAGATTCCACCACCCATCTCTGTTAAAAGTGTTCAAAGTTTTATTGGGCATGCAAGTTTCTATCAGAGGTTCATAAAAGATTTCTCTAAAATTGCACACCCATTGTGAAAGCTACTTGAAAAAGAGTGTAAGTTTGATTTTGATGATGCTTGTCTGAGAGCATTTGGAGAGTTGAAATAAAAGTTAACTTCAGCACCTATCATTATTTCACCGGATTAGGGGAAACCGTTTGAAGTGATGTGTGATGCAAGTGGGGTGGTGCTTGGTGTGGTATTAGGATAGAGGCGAGAGAAGATTCTTCATCCGATCTACTATGCCATGAAAACTCTGACTGTGGCTCAAAATAACTATACTGTGACTGAACATGAACTCCTTGCTGTGGTTTTCGCATTTGAGAAATTTAGATCTTACTTGCTTGGTACTAAGGTCATAGTGCATACTGACCATTCTGCATTGAGGTATCTGATGGATGAAAAGGATGCAAAACCAAGGTTTATTAGATGAGTGCTCCTACTGCAAGAGTTTGATTTTGAGGTAAATGATAGAAAAGGAATAGAAAATCAAGTTGTTGATCACTTGTCGAGACTAGAGGAGGAAGCTTTGATCAAGCTAGAAGATGGAATTGAGATTAATGATGCGTACCCTGATGAACATGGATTGACTGCTTCTTATGATCTTATCCATTAGTTCGCAAATTTGCTAACTACTTGGCAAGTGATTTGGTTCCGTCGGATTTGAAATTTCACCACAGGAAAAAGTTTATGTCTGATGTGAAGAAATTCTTTAGGGATGAGCCTTACTTATTTCGTGTTTGGGCTGATGGAATTATTCGTCGATGTGTGTCCGATGTTGAGATGATGAGTATACTAGAGGCGTGTCATTCATCGCATGTTGGTGGGCACCATAGTGGTATCCGAACTGCCCATAAGATTTTGTAGTATGGGTATTATTGACCTACTATTCACCAAGATGCTCATGATTTCTCCAAGTCTTATGATCATTGCCAGCGTGAGGGAGGAATTTCAAAAAAGCAAGAACTACGAATGAACCCAATACTGGTGATTGAGCTTTTTGATGTTTGGGGTCTTGACTACATGGGTCCGTTTTTGAGTTCGAATGGGATGAAGTACATTCTTGTGGCGGTTGACTATGTATCAAAATGTGTGGAAGCAGCCGCGCTTTCAAACAATGAGGGAAAGAGTGTCACCGCATTCCTGAAAAAGAATATCTTATCCAGATTTGGTACACCAAGGCCAATCATAAGCGATGGAGGTTCTCACTTTTGTAATAAATTTTCCAACGCATTGCTTGAGAAGTATGGCGTTTGCCACATCGTAGCAACCCCGTATCATCCACAGTCGAGTGGACAAGTTGAAGTGTCAAATTGCGACATAAAACAAATTCTTGCAAAGAGCGTAAATGACAACAGAACTGACTGGTCAGGAAGGCTTGATGATGCTCTTTAGGCCTACCACACTGCATTTAAAATTACAATAGGTATGTTCCCCTACCAACTTTTATATGAGAAGTCTTGTCATTTGCTCGTAGAGCTAGATCATAAAGCGATGTGGGCAATAAAGAAGTTGAATTTGGATTGGGGTGCCGCATCGAGTCAAAGAATGAATGAGATGAATGAGTTTCGTCTAAAAGCATATGAAAGTTCAGCCTTATACAAAGAGAAATGAAGAAGTACCATGATCAGAAGTTCAAAAATCGTGAATTTGCTTCCGGTGATCATGTGCTATTATTTAACTCAAGGTTGCACTTATTTCCTGGCAAACTCAAGTCTAAATGGACCGGACAATTCAAAATAACCCAAGTATTTCCACATGGAGCGGTTGAACTAGAGAAAAAGGATGGAACAAAGTTCAAGGTGAACAGTCAAAGAATAAAGATCAACTTGGGGAAATCTGAGAGTGTCAATGAGGTGATAGAGGAGTGTAGTCTTGATAAAGTCTGAGTAATCAAGGTGTCTGTGTCATGCCGCGACGTTAAATCAAGCACTGCTAGGAGGCAACCCAAGATGTACAATCCAGCCAACTATATGAGTTTCTTTTCAATATAGGGACATTTTCTTAAATTTGCAGTTTTCTAGATAAATATTTGTTAATTTTTAGTCTAGTGTTGGCTAGATATAGATAGAATAGGGTCCGTGTCTAAAGAGTGTCCAGAAAATGTAAAAAGGAATTCCTAATGTTTGCTATGTGTGCAGGGAAGAAAAGGGAAAATCTGTAGAAAATAAGCTGATGCAGTGATCTACGGGTCCCAACGACGCTCCATCGGTCAATCCATGGACCGTGGTTGGCATCCGTAGATCCCATGAATGTCTTTAATTTTTCACTAAGTGTCAGCATGATCCATGGAACCCATGGACGGACCGTCGATTGACTCACAGACCGTCGATGGGGTTTTGTGGGTCCAAGTTAGGGTTACAATCGACCCGACCCGGACCCCTACCAAAATAAAACCTTTCATTTTTTTAAATTAACCCCCCATTTTCCTTATTTCCCCAACTGTTTCAGACCATTCCTGCACTCAAAAAGACCCCTCAAACTCCCCCCATTATATCCATAAAATCCTCCCATTCCATTTATACTCCCATTTACCCCAAATCTTTCCCATTATCCATTTCCCCCATTTTCCATGGTTTCTTCGAACTTCCTTTCCTCCACAAAAACTCATTTTAGTCCGTGTTTGGTGTCAAGTTTGCGTGGGTTTTAAGAAGAAGTTTAAATCAACACACTTCTCAACTTTGATTTGCTTGTAAGGTAATGGATCTCACAGAAACATTGATTTGTTTTCTTGTTTAAATTGAAATCAACGAAGTTGTACTTGACCTCGGGTAGCAATTTGCATGATAAATTGGTGTAAACTAGTCCTAAAACTAGCCTTGAATGATGGTGTTTGGAGTGTGTTGCTAAAATTAACTAAATAAAGGGGATTCGATGTCTAAGTGGGTGTCTTGACTTAGGGTTTCTAAAAACTTGCTTGATTGAATGTGGAATTTGAATGATTGAAACCCTAGGAACGATAGACTACTACAAAATATGTTGGAATGAATGTTTAGACTCAAAATAGTTGTTGATTGTCGTATTGAATGTGTTGTATGAAATTTGGAATCAAAGCCTGCACAACACTGATCGACACCCTCAACCCACGAACCGTAGGTCAACCCATAGACCGTAGTTCGTGGTCCGTAAATCAATTGCACACCAAAAGTGGCTAAGTCATGAACCACGGTGTGGACTACGATCCGTCGTTTCATTGACAGACCGTTCTACATATCTGTGGTTCTCCATCGAAACCCAATTCTATGACTTCCTGACCTACAGAGGGGATCCACGGTCCGTCATTTGATCAATGGTCCGTAGGTATCCACTGTGGGTCACAAAAATAGCTACTGTCCAGAATTTTTATATTTTTATCTAACTCCAATTGGTATTCTAAAAAAATTCTTGGGCATTTTTGACTTCTTTAAGTACTAATAAGTCTTCCACAGGTACCATGGCACCCAAACAAGCACCCGAGTATGCAAGTAAGGGCAAGTCAAAATCTGTTGCCCCATCCCGACGCCTGCTCGACGATTCCAATGGGGCCGAATACGTCTCGAGTACTACAGAGGCTTCCCTACTACCCCCGAACCACGAGGAACAGGGCCCAACATGTTATTTCATCGAGTGACGAGGTCGAGGTCACTGCCCCCAGTCTAAGGAGGGGGCTTCACCTGCAGGCGAGTCGTAGTTCGACTCCAGTTCTAGCGGCACTTCCATGTCTTCTTTCGATGCCGATAGCACGGGGGATGCCCAGGACCCACCCAACACCAGAGTTCAGGCAGTTCTTAGCGTCACAGAGCCGAATAGGTGGTGTGTTGAGGGTTAGTACCAAATTTACATTGATGGGAAGGCCCTTAATGAGCACGGGAAGCTAGCCCGTCTGATTACTGAGGAACACTAGGTTTTGACAGGGAGCCTCCACACAATGCTCTCCATCCGTGCTCTATTTCAGCAGCACAAGTGCGATTAGATGGCTGAGAGTCCGGGAAGATAAAGCGAGGAGATCATGTGTGAGTTCTACGCCTCATATGCTGCCACCGCCACTAGTGCCTTGCCACCACGCGCCAAGGCTTTGGCTCAACCACCTCTCCTGACTACCATGGTGTGGGGCCTATCGATTGACATTTTGGAGACCACCATCTGTCATTTTATTTACGGCCCGACACATACTCTACCTATTAATACGGTGGAGTACGACTACAAGATGGGGATCATCCAGGGCCATGCTTTCAGTGACTCCAAGCAAAGGGAGTCACTACTTAGGTGGATGTCCCGCTATATTGCTGAGGATAGAGAGAGCACCGAGTGAGTGCAATATATGAAGTTGCCGATCAGAAGGTGACTCTGAGTTTTGGGGTCAAATTTTTGTGGTCCATCATTCGCACCAGACTGTCCCCACACAGGCGGACAATGTCGTTACTTGGGACCGAGCGGTGATGCTTGCTGCACTACTGGCAGGATTAGAGGTTGACTTCGCCTGAATCATTCTTGCTGAGATCCATGAGAGGGCTTTTCGAAGGACTACGACCATACCCTTCCCATGCTTGATCTTTAACTTGTTTAGAGAGTCTACTGTGCCGATATGACACTGTGATAGATTGGTCGAGGTGACCAACACTGTGGATGTTGGGCACATCTAGAATGATACTAACCCCACTGCCCCGCGTCAGAGTACACTAGTTTCCGTTCCTCCATTGGGGCTGACTTAGTTAGAGAGGTTGAGCAGGTTGTGGCGGCATATGTTGATGACACTTCCATACCTCCCACCACTGCAGATGCACATGCTCCCTCTTACATCCCCACTAGTCAGGCTGCGAGCTCACCCCGAGCCAGTCCCACTTCAGGGTCCACTTTAGACCCTCTGGCCTAAGTTTAGAAGTTTGAGACCCAGATGGCTACCTTGCTGCAACACATGAGGCCTTGGATGCAGCGATCAATGGAGGAGTCTTAGGCTCGTATGGAGTGCATGATGGGCGCAAAGATTCAGGCGGTCCACAAGTGGCTAGATGAATTCGAGTTGCAAGTTTTGGATAGGCCTGCACCTACCATTGATATCACCTCTTTCCAGATGGAGTTGGCTAGCTTTTGTTCTAATGTTGATGCTCTTCTAGCCCCTGCTGAGACTGCACCAGAGACCACTCCTATCGCTGATGCTGATGATATGGTGATAACTGCCCTCTTATGTGACATTATGCCACCATCCAAACTTTCCCGTGTGGCTGGGAAGCGCCACCACTCTTCGGATCATACTTCCGACACTGAGGAGCCCTGACGAGCAAAGAAAAAGAAGCGACAGCAGTTGGAGGTGGCCCAGAGGCAGTCGATTATCAATGAGGAGTTGAGACAACAATGGGCCCGTGAGGTTGATGTTAGCCCATCTGGTTCGAGGAGCACTAGTGAGGGTGTTCCCACTATTGATGAAGGGGCTACTGATGGTGTTCCTATTGTTGATCCAGTGGGTTCTGAGAAACCAGACCCACCCGCATCTTGATGGATCTTCGGCTCATATGCGCCACATGTTTGCTTTACCCTATGCTTTATTTTTTTTTGTGCATTGAGGGCAATTGCACCATTTTTTTCATGGGAGTGGGGTAAATGGGTTGTGAGTGATAGGGTGAAGTTTGAGTAACCAAACTCATAACCTTCCCTTGGTGTTTTCTTTCCTGTGTTCTTTTCCCCCAAGGGATTGTTTTACTTTTATGTTAAACCGACATGTGTAGGATTGTATGTGTAGAAGTAGATAGAAAGAATGAAAACATGATTACATAAGAGCATGAAATTGATACCTGTCCAAAATTTTGAAATGTGCTAGATCTATAGGTTTAATGAGTTGAATGTGTTGGATCTTCATCTGACATGATAAGGAACCTGTATGATAGCATGACTTAAGCTAAAACTTGAACTGGGTGCTTCAATAATCCGATAATGAAACAATGTGCCAAGTGTGTGTGAGTAGATTTTGTATGTTCATGCAATATGTGCCAATCTAGAACTTGCCTTGTTTTAAAGATAATATAGGCTAGGAATTGGGAAATGATCATAGGCCCTTGTTCAAATAAGTCCACTTAAGCATAGAAAGATCCAACCAAAAGAAATAAATGCTCCTTTTGATCCAAATGTTTGAGCCTAACGAATACCACTTCTTTCAATACACCTAACTCACCTTTCCTAAAAGATTGTTTTAGACCTGGTCCCTCCTTGGACATGTGCACCTTAACTTAGGCCAAAATCCTAAGTTGAGGGTGGCTAATTCAATAGTTACCTTAATCTTGGCCCTAGTCCGACTTCGGATATTGTGCACCTCAACTCATGCAAAATACATCAGTTGAGGGTGGCTATGACAAAGGAAATTGAAAGAAAAGGGTATAAAAAGAGTTGTGTGTAGAAGAAGGAAAATGATATAAAAAGATGTGACTAAATACAGAAGAAACAAAAAGAATGGTAATGATGCTGAATAAAAAAGAAAGAAGAAGTAAAAGAAAAAGAAAAAGCAAAAAAGAAGAGCGAAAAAGTCAAAGTCACATCTATGCTGAAGAAAGTCAAGGAAAAGAGCAAACAATAAAACAAATTGTCAGAATTGGTTGAGAAAAGATGTAAATAGCCAATGTAATATCAAGGAGGGAAAAAAAGTTACTAAGAGTACCCAAATGTATCCTACCTGTTCCCGAGCCTACATTACAAGCTAATAAAGTCTTATAGTGATCCTAGTGACTAGTTTGGAGAGTCTATGTAGTGAAAATAAGCGCAAGCCTATGGTATTGAGCACTAACAATATTTGAATTCACTTATGAGCGTGAGTGTTGACTGAATCCTTAAACTTAAAAAACAGATTTGGTGTGTGAAAAAGGATTTCTTTGAAGTGAGGGCACTAGTTACATTATTGGAGAGTTGGTACCTTGGTGATTGTTGAATGTGTATGTAGTGATGTCTATTGGTTTGTCTATATCATGTTTTGATCCGCATGAGTTAGACTGTTGAGTCTAAATGAAAAGATTTGCACTAGGTGATGGTTTTGATTGAGAAAGCCATATGATTGCTTAAATCTGTATGTTTACTTATACATGAGTGTCATTTAGAGTTTTAGTGTGTCGCTTGAGAACAAATTAACAACAAGTTTAAGTTGAGGGTGTTGATATACTGTGAATTTACGGTATTTTTGATGCGTTTCACTTAGAGTTTGTGTGTGTCTTGGGCTATTTTGTTATTGGATATAATATGTTTATGTCATCTTTTGCAGGAAATTAGTTCGAAAGAGGTTGACAAAAAATGGATTGAAATGGCAACAACAGCAAATGACGAAGTCAATGAACGACCGTAGGTCCAACGACGGCCCGTAGGTGATGTAGCGTAGGTCAAATTCAGGGAAGTCCTACCAAGTGTGGAATCACGGAAGCCACTAACAGACTATAGGTCGAATGACGAACTGTCCTACACATCTGTCGTTTATGATCAGAAAGGTTGAGTTCCAGTACCTGAACCATGGAGGTGACCTACGAACCATAGGTCGACCCATGGTCTGTAGGTCCTGTCGCAAGTCAAAACTGCGTCCTGAACTATTTTTCCTTATTTTCATTTCCTAGTTGGTTTAGGATTTAAATACTATAAATATTAGTTGTTACTTCCGATTTTGGGGGTTAGACAATATTGGGGATTTTTATTTTGGTCTTTTGGAATTATTTTGAAAACTATTATCAATTTAATTTCGGAAGTTGGTTTATACAACTTTGCACTTTGAATTTCAATTCAAGATTTCGGTTTTCATTTATTCTAATTGTAAGCTCATGATTTCTTTTAACCCTAATATGAATTGTGAATTCTCAAGCATGAGTAGCTAAATCCAAAACTAGGGTTGTGGGAACCATGAGCAATTAACAATTTATGACTAATAACTAAGTAATTCTTAAATAGCGTTTATGCATGTATTGTTAATTTTTTCGTTTAAAAGTCATTCTAGCATTGTGCAACATTAAAACTCGCCTCGTTCCTACTTGCCTTACCAATGGGGTAATTAATGAGAAAAAGATTAAAAAATAGAGATTTAGTTAAGGATTTGCTGCTATCTAATAGTCTGACTTTAATCAGTTGACGTAAGGGTGAATACCCAACTCAGTTGACACGATGACTAATCTGGGGTAAAGGTAAGGGTTAGTAAAGCACACACCTGTAGACTTACCAAGTTGCGAGTGAAAGTTCCTACTTGGATTTCCAATCACTTAGGGATACTTAACTTATTAACCTTGCATGTCAAACACTAGGATAAGATTACTTTTATTAGGACTACTGCGTTAAGAAATTGTGGGGAGCACATATATCCTAGTTTCCATCTTATATTGATATCTCAAATTGTGAGTCTTGTTACTTGTTACATAATAATTCAAATCAACAATCTGTCATTTTATTTACAAAACCCCATATTTACTTTTCTCGGAAATAGTTTGACTAAAAAGAGATAATTGTGAGTTAAGTTTAAGTCTGAACCATATTTCTTGTGGGATCGACCCCAACCTACAAGTTGGGTTCTTTATTTGGAAACGACCTCTTATAATTCTTTTGGGAGGTGTAATTTGGGCGTATCAACAATCATTTAGACAATCTTCTGGATTAGGGACCACAAAAGCTCAAAACTTGGACACAAATAGGGTAATTGGTAAAAGAATTAAAATTAAGAACAAATCTATAAAGACTTACTAGGTCTTCATTGATATAGTGGTAAACAAAGGTGTCATTCCATCCGTTCGTCAATTTTTCCTCATTAGCGAAATCACCGACGTTGATGTGGCGGAGCTCGGTCAGCACCACCAGGGAATCCGCCGTAGTCATCTTTAGTGCCTGGAGTTCCGGTGATAAGTATATTAGGTCTCTTAAGATAACTACTATTTTGCGCCATGGCCGTTAGTTGAATCAACAAGAAATCTTCGCTAAGATATGTTTAAAAAATAATAATTTATTAAGAGAAATTAAAATAATAAATTAGTGTTAATTGATTAATTAAAATGAGTGTTTATATTATACCTTATGTAGTTTCTTTTATTGGATATTAAATGGTCATCAAATTGCAATTCTATACTTTATTCGATTACGTATACAAGTTTCTGCAAATGTTTTTTCTTTTTTTGGTTCAATATATACTTTTCAGGATGAGATGAGGGGGGAAAAGTGAAATTAGGGCTTCAAGTCGTCTATGTGGAGCTGGGGTGTGTTTGGCATGCACATGTAGAGTCCATGTGACATTTTAGCACACACATGGATGTTTTTATTAAATAGAAGGGCAAGTGTGGTCCAATAGTTAGAAGGGAAGGGCATTGTTGAGCTAAAATATAGTTTAACGGTATATTTAAGCTATTTCAAATAGTTTAAGGGTAGTTTGACCCTTTTCCGTAGTCGTCTATGTGGAGGTGGGGTGTGTTTGGCGTGCACATGTGGCATCCATGTGGCTCCATGTGACATTTAACACACACATGAATACTTACATTAACTAGAAGGGTAGGTGTGGCTAAATAGTTTGACGAGAAGGATATTTTTAGCCGAAATATAGTTTAAGAGTACAGTTAAGTTATTTCAGATAGTTTAATGGTAGTTTTGACCCTTTTACATTTATTAAACAATTAAATTTTTATTAGTTAATGATTAATGGGCTAAGTTTAAAATTTATTTAATACTTTTTACCATTTAGCCCGTATAATTAATTTAAGTTAGTGGAAATTAACATTCTATTTAGGTCACAATTTGAGAAAACAAAACGTTGGGCGATAAAATTTACCCATGGCGTCAACCTAAAATGACTGCGCATTCAGGTGCAACTTCAAATTCTCAAGTACCTTGAATACATAGTAAATGGAAGTTATAATTAGGATGATGCATGGTCACTTAGAGGATTTTGGATTATTATAAGTTAGAAGTTAATGAATTCCTTAAAATTGATGGCTAATGATGAGCCACTCATTGGAGAAAATGATAATTTGTAGGATAAATTCGACATTTAGTTATTGTTATGCATACAGAGATTTTCGTGGATAAATTCTGAGATTTCTGTGGTTTAAGCATTGCCACGTAACTTGACTTTGATCTCTCTATTTTCTTATGGTTATCATATTATGATTCAAGTTTAGATATATTGAGAGGTATCAAACAAGGGGACCCTCTTTTCCTTGCCCTATTTATTTTAGGTGCTAAAGTCCTCTCTAGAATGTTGAATCTTTTAAACTATAATATGTCCTATAAAGGTTTCATGATGGACCCCAGGGCCCCTAGAATTAATCTTCTCAACTTTGCAGATGATGTGATTATTTTCACCTCTAGCAACAAGCATTCTATTAAGCTCATCATGGACACCTTGACTGTGTATGAAGATACTTCTGACCAGTTGATCAACAAAAGCAAGAGTCACTTCATGGTTCCTGCTAACACTCCTCAGAACACTATACAAATGATCAAAGATTGTACAAGTTTTAGTCAAAAGGACATTCCAATCACTTATCTAGGTTGTCCTTTATATATTGGGAGAGAAAGAATCATTTATTATTCCCAACTTGTGGACAAGGTGGTTAAAAGGATAAGTGGTTGGTAGATAAGATTCCTTAGCTTTGGAGGAAGGGTGATACTTATCAAACATGTTCTTCAATCCATCCTCATTCATACCATGGTAGCAACGTCACTTCCCAACACCACCATCAAGTACATGAAATGCATAATTGTAGACTTTTTTTGGGGAAAGGAAGGAGACAAAAAGAAGTATCATTGGGCATCTTGGGAATCTCTAAGTTTTCCTTGTGAGGAGGGAGGTATTGGTGTGAGAATGTTGTCTGATATTTGTACTTCGTTACAATGCAAACATTGTTGGTTATTCAGGACCAAAGAGTCTCTTTGGGGACAGTTCCTTAGAGCTAAATACTGCAGGGTATCACATCCAGCTGCAAGCAAATGGGACGCTAGGCAATCTCTTGTGTGGAAATACATGCTAAAAAATAGGAGCATGATGGAAAAGAACATCAGGTGGAAGATCAATTCTGACAACTGTTCCTTTTGGTGGGATGATTCGCTTGGAGTTGGAGCTCTTGGTAATCTCACAAATGGAATTTCTAGTCAAAACAATACCAAAGTGCACCACTTCCTGCTTGAAGGAAAATTGAATGAATTTAAGCTAAGACAACATGTTCCTCTTAGATTAGTACCACAGATTTTGAGGATGGACATCCAGTTCCAAGCAGAGGTCAAGGTTGAGGCCATTTGGAAACATAGAGAGGATGGAAATTTCTCCTGCTCCTCTACCTGGGAAATCTGCAGGGCAAAAAAATAGAAATCCAAGATCAACACCCACATTTGGCAGAAATACTTTCCTTTTAAGATCTGCTTCTTGATGTGGAGAGCTCTTAGATTCAAATTGCCTACCAATGACAATATCATCAACTTTGGTGTGGAATCTTCTAAGTGTTGCTGCTGCATCAGACAGGGATGGGATGACATTAATCATATCTTCTCAGCAGGTTACTTTGCCACTCACATCTGGAAATTGTTCTCAGGACTGTTTGGAATTGACTACCAATACACACCTCTGAAAAATCACTTACTAAAGTGGAGTCTAACTCCTAGAAATGAGGTCCACAAACTCATAATTCAAGCTGTCCCTTTACTGGTCTCCTGGAACTTATGGAAGAACAGATGCAGAGCCAAATATGGAGGGTAGAAATCCAGCATTTCAAGAGTCCAATTCATGATCCTGAAAGACACCAACCTTCTACTTCAAACAACCTATCCATATATACAATGGCCTATGAATTGGAAGGATGTTATGAGGATAATTGAGGAGTGCATGCATGATATTAAAGTCACTCCAGTCACTTGGGAAAAACCACCTCCCAACATTTTCAAATTGAATACAGATGGAAGTGCATTAACCAATCTGGGCAAAATTGGAGGAGGGGGCATTATTAGAGATGACTTAGGAAACATGGTATATGCATTCTCTATCCCTCTTGGCATTGGAACCAACAACTTAGCAGAAATACAAGAAGCTGTTTATGGTATTCAGTGGGGTCTACAGAATGGTTACAACAGGCTAGTCCTAGAGGTAGATTTTGAATTGGTTACAAGATGGATCACCACCACCAACAAGCCTCCTTGGAAGCTAATGCAGGCAGTATCTGATCTTCAAAACCTCACCAGGCAGTGTGAATTTTTTTAGTGCAGACACATCTACAGAGAAGCCAACTGTACAGCTGACTTCCTTGCTAAATGGAGCCACAAATTCAGCAGAAACCAACACTTCTACACCAGCCAGCAACTTCCTCCAGCAACAAAGGGAAGTTCCTTTTTGGGAAAAATGGGGATGACCAATTTCAGAAGGAAGAAACTCAAGAAAATCAAGCATCCACCTTGATACTACCTCATTACGACATCTATAGAAAGTTCTATAGTTTTTGGTACCCTACCTTTTTCATTTTGGCTATGGTTAATTTTAATTATAGCTATAGTGAATAGGCTTAGGTTTTTTATTCTCCTTTGTAAGGGGAGAGTCTCCCTTATTTAAATTTCATAGTTGATATGTAAAGAGAGGAGTCCTCTCTTAGGTGTCTTCTTTGATTTTCCTTTAGACTATGGGGATGAGTTGGTTAACCTTAGTAGGATAACTTACTCGAAACCACCTTAGGTGGAGGTAAGGTTTATTCCCCCCTCTTTGTACCTTTGTTTTTTATTTATGATAAGGCCTGGGGGTGTTGCTAAGCCCCTGACCCCTCCCAAGGGTCGTTAAAAAAACAAACATATATTGAGATAAATAACCGAATATTAGATATATTGTATTATATGAATATATTAAATTTATAATATTGGAGAAATTGAAACTTAACCCTAGGTTTGAATTTGGAAAATATGATAGTTGATTTGTTAATTGGCATCAAGAGTTAGTAACTTGATTATAGATTTGAGTGAGTTTTTGGGTCTAGGCTAGACATATAGTAATATCGGTGTTGTTAGTTTAGAAATATTATATTATTATTATTATTATGTGAATAGATTACATTTATTTGGGAGCTCGATGAAAGGAGAAGACTCAAGTTTCGGAGTAATTGTTTGATTGTTTTAGGCAAGTGGATTTCTCAACCCTTGTTAAGTGTATAAAATCGTGTATTTTCTTGTGCTATGTGTTGGGGAGTAATGAGACTTGGTGATTGATTGACTTGTCCATATTGAATAATTCTAATAATGAAAAAGGGTAATAAAAGGTAATGTGATTAATTATTGGTGTGTGATGTGTCGAGAATGGTTTGAAAGACTTATTAATTCATTGTTGATGTTGTATCACACTTGTTTTGTTGTGAATTGTGCATTATTACGAAAATGGTCATCTCCTCATTATTTGTGTGAACATGTCATTTGCATTGGTTCAGAGACATGATTGTGACAAGTATTATGTGAATTGAGGAAGAATAAGAAATTAAAGAGGATGTACCATTTTGAGGGACGTGTCGTGCATCGTGATGAATACTATGATTGGAGGGACGTGTCGCATGTCGTGACGGGTTCTATTATGAAGGGAACTTTTGCACACCACAACATATTTTATTATCGAGGCCTATGTCGCACACTGCGATGGATGCATGGACATATATGTCTCCCATGGGTCCCAGACTTATAGACAGTGGGTGTATATCACTAGGTCAGGCATGCATCACTATACTTGGCATTGCATTGCATATCTATCATTTGTAAATTTGTGAGTGCCTTTATGTGGAACTTGTGATTGGTGAACTTGATCTCTTGTGTTACTGATCTGTAATTGTTGAAGTGTTGTAATTGAACTATGTGCAATGTAAATTGTGATCTATTAGGTTGGACTGGTTTTTATACAGGTTGTAGTTGTGGAGGTTCGGTTGGGTGTAAGGAGTACCAATATTCTATTTCCTTAGTTTGTGTTTCGAAGTTTACTTGATGAGTAGTGCAGGGTTTGGTACTCACCTCTTGCTTCTACATTTTTGTAGGTTAGAAGCCCAAATATTTTTAATACTTTCTATTCTCCTCTATTCGAGGCTTCATATGGAGATTTGTGAGGTAACTGTCATCTCAGCGGACCTTCTTACTCCTATTTATGATTTTGTTCTACTTTAGAGACAACATCATTTGAGACTTATATTTGTCTTTCAAATTGTCATAATATATTAGAGGCTTGTACACGTGATAACCAGGTTTTAAAGATTTAGGTAAGTTGACTCATTATCCGCATTAGTTTTTTTAAAAAAAAATTTGGACAAGTGGTCCACTTTATTCAATAAAAGATCTATTGGGTCAGAATGAGCCCAAACCAAATCAAAGGCCAAAAGGCCTACTAAGGTCCGCCCAAAAGGACGGTCATCAGGTGTAAAATCATAGTTCCTAAAACATAGGGATTTCTAAAGATATCTCAGCTTTCTCTCTTCTTGCGTTGTCATCCACTGGGGATGAACTTTTGGTTTCCAAACTATTTCTTATGTCTCCTTCGTCTTTGGTTAATCTACACCTTCATTTTGGGAAAGTAAGTCCCTCTTGAAGCTTTGAAGGTAAGGTGTTCTTAATCTATCGGATTATTATTCTTCAATCTTCCTCTGAATTGCCTGTCTACTGAATGTATACTTAGCTGGGATTGTGTGGGATTCTGAGAGAGCATTGTCATGTGTGCCGCCTTTGAAGATCTGTGTAAGATTTGAAGCCAGGTTGATTTTCATCTTCTATCAGTTCTCCTAGTTGGACACAAGTGCCCCAAGTCTAAACCGATTCACTGTTTCTTTGTTTTTTCTGATGTGGTCGCTTTTTGATGATTGACATAGCTTAGGATATTTAATTTTTTCCCGCTATTTTGATTTGATCACAATCATTCTTGTACTTGTATTAGTTTTGTGATTCTATGATCCTTTGTTTGTTTTCCATGCTACTGTCTGCTTGTGAAACTAATTCTCCTAGTTCTTATTCTGACTGATGGTATCTGCTGCCTATCCATGTTTAAGATTCTTCTGGCTTTTGATTGGTAGCTTACTGAAACTTAGATACTATTGTTTTCCTTCTTGACTTATAGCTAGATTCGTAATTAAATCAGCTAGTTGATTAGCCTCTCTAAACACATGATCCAGGTGAGTGTTTACCAACTTCATCATTCTTTGTATTACTTGTACTCTTTCAGCTAGAAGCAAGGTACTCTCCAGTTCTTCCTAATAAAGTTTTTAAGACTTAATGAATCAGTCTCTAGCATGAATTGATTGAAACCTTGTTCTTTGCAATACTTCAAACCTTCCCAAAGTGCCCTCAATTCAGCCTCCATATTTGTAGTGATCCCAATAATTTGCGCCTCTGCATATAAAAGATCTCCATTTTTGTCGCAAACAAAAAAACATAGGAACTCTCACCTGGGTTGCCTTTGCTGGACCCTTCAGTATTGCAGTTAACCCATCATAATTTTGGCAATGACCACTTTACTATTTGATAATAAAGGTTGGGTTAATATCCTTGCAGAAGATCAAACATCCCACTCCAGTGATACGGGATATTTCTTATCCATGGAAATTTGGCCTTAATCAGTTGATGTATTGTCAATTGACATTGTAAATACATTTTACTGAAAGTGACTTCCTTATCATGTCGTCTTGCATTTCTTCGTTTCCATAGTTCCCACATGACAATAGCAGGAATTGCCTCCATAATATGCTGCAACTTAGGATTTGTCTCATATTCCCACCACTTTGTTAGTAGTTGGTGTATATTTAGGCCATCAATGCTAAAACCTACACAAGAAGCAAACTACTTCCATAGCCTTTGAGCTATGGGAGCTGTTAGTAATAAATGCATCCTGGTTTTCATTTCTCCTATCTCGCAACAGTAGCATTTGGAATTTGTATCTTCATTCTTTGTAAATTATCATCTATGGCTATTTTCATTTTCCACACTCTCCATACAAAGAAGGATATCTTAAAAAGTAGTCCTTTTAACCACATACACTTCATCCAGTCTATGTTCTCTCTTTTATTCCTCAAAATATGATAAGATGATTTGACTGTAAATTCTCCAGAAGTATTCCCCACCCACCAGGCTCTATCATTAATATCATTAGTAATTGGCTTGACATTTTCTTCTATGTGACATGCCATTTCCTTCTAAACATGTTCTAATAGCTTCTCCATGTTCCAAGAACCATTCTGGATAAAATCCTTCACCTCTATGTCTTCACTATCTGCATTTCCATCTTCTATGAAATATAATGCACCTTGTCTAGTCCAGTTGTCAAACCAAAAACTGAAATTTCCAGCCTTTACTTGCCACCAAATATCATGTTCTATTTTTTGTCTTATGGTTAGCATTTTCCTTCATACGTGTGAGGCCCTTGAATTCATAGTTACATTAGGATGCAACTTTTTACAATATTTATTGCCCATGTATTGACTCCATAAGATGATGTAGACACCCTGAAATTCTATCACAATTTTGTAAATAATGCATTATTGACATCATGAAGAGATCGAAATCCCAAACCTCCTTCCTCCTTTGGAAAACACATATTCTCCCATGCTACCCAATGGTTCCCCTTAATTCTTCCTGATCTTCCCAGAAGAATTTTGCAAAGATGTGATGAATCTTCTCAATTACACTCTTTGGGGGATTCATAGAAGACAATAAATACACAGGCAAAGATTGAAGAACATTATTGATAAGAATGTATGAACCCCCAAAAGTTAAAAATCTGTTCTGCCAAGAGAAAATTCTATTTGCCACCTATCTTACTAGATCTTCAAAATAGCTCTTGGTCTTTCTTCCATAAAACATAGGACAACTAAGATAGGTGAATAGAAAATTTCCTTGCTTTATGCCAGTTAATCTTCACAATCTGATTGCCACAATCAAGGGAGTATTATAATGAAGATAGAAGGAACTCTTTGATTTGTTAATCATTTGTCCAGAGATGCTCTCATAATCACTCAACACCTTCGTCATCTTTATCACTAATGATCTATCCCCTAAACAAAAAAGAATTATATCATTAGTATAAGATAAATGGTTTATCTCTTGACTCCACTTCAACATACCATATCTCTTAAAACCTTTATCCCTGTGTAGGCTATCTAATCCTCTGGCCAATACTTTGTTAGCAATGATGAATATAGTGGCGAATAAGGGATCCCCTTGCTTGAGTCCCCTCGATGATTGGAAAAAACTATTCCCTTGCCCATTTATCAGCACAGAATACCAATTGTTAGAAATTAGCCTCCACACCATGTACATGATAACTTCCAAAAAGCCAAACTTTCTCAACACTTCCGTTAGGAAAATCAAAGACACCCTATCATAGGCCTTACCCATATCCAATTTCACCACTACATTCACATTTTGGTTCCTCTTATTGATGTCTCAAATTATTTCTTGTGCTAGTAGTATGTTTTGTGTGATGGTCCTGCCTTTCACAAATCCTGATTGTGTTGGGGAGATAACCTTTGGTAACACCATCACCATTCTATCATGCAGCATTCTTGAGATGACTTTGTTGATAAAACCACTTAAACTTATAGATCTCATATCAGTAAAATTCCTCGCCTTCTCTTTTTTGGGTATTAACACTAAATTTGTATGAGTTATGAACTTTGGAAGCTCATGTCCACAAAAGAACGCTCTAACTAACTTAGTGATATCAACCTCAATAATTTCCCAACAAGTCTAAAAAAATGCACCTGAAAACCCATATGGTCCACATGCATCGACACCACTCAATTCAAAAACTATCTTTCTTACCTCCTCAGGATTAGGAAGTTTGGCCATCTCCTCGATTTCCTCTTCAGTGATAAGACAAGGAATATATCTTAGCATTGAGAAATCCTGATTATGGTCCTCCTCTCTGAATTGTTTCAAAAAGAAACACACTACTGTTTCCCCAATTTGCTGAGTAGTGTGAACAGTTTCACCTTGCTCATTAATGAATTCTGATAGATGCAATTTTTTCCTCCTTTCTTTCATATAAGAGTGAAAAAAATTATTATTCTTGTCCCCTTCCACAAACCATTTCATCCCTGCCTTTTATTTTCAGTATTCTTCCTCTATCATGAGATATTTTCTCAATTCTACAGTCATTCTACTCAATTCAGCCCTATTTTCCGCAATTGTATTCATCTCAAATTGAGTTTCCTTGATTTTAATCACATTCTCTATAGTAGAAAATTGTTGGAAGAAATTGCCAAAAGTATCTTTGCTCCAATGTGATAATGCTCTCTTCACAATTTTCATTTTGGCTTGAACTTCTAAAAAAGGACTACCTATGAAATCACTGTTCTAATTTTTTGCCACGATTGCCTTAAACTGATGGTGTTTAGTCCAAAAGTTCAGAAATCGAAAAGGCTTAATGATAGTGGTTTCATCGGTGCTACAAATCATATGTAAAAGAGCATGATCTGAGCCTTGTCGGATAAGATGGTGGACTATAATTGATGGAAAAGCCTCCTGAAATACATTGTTCACCAATACTCTATCCAACCTTTTTACGATACATTCTTCTTCTATCCGACCATTCCACCAAGTGTATTTACTACCAATAAAATCCACTTCAGCTAACACGCAATTATTAATGCATTGTTAAAAATCAATTGCCTCATGTTGAGTGAAATTTAGTCCACCCAATTTCTTCTCAGTACATAAACTGACATTAAAATCTCCTCCCACAATCCAAGGGACTTGAGAATTTTCAGCAATGCCTTTTAATTCCTCCCATAATTCCAGTCTGTCAATAGCACTACACCGAGCATAAACTGATGAGATACTGTAATAACTGTCATTTTTACAAAATCTCATTATTATCTATTATAGAGAATCCATTACTACTATGCCCTCCCAATCCTCTCACAAAAAAATCCAAAATTTACCAGAACGGCTAACCAACGCCTTAACAAATCCTAACTTCTCTTTGTATTGATCTAGCTCTAATGGATCTTTGAAGGGTTCCATTAGTGCTATAAATGAATAACAGTGTCTTCTATTTAAATCTATTAACCTCCCAAAATCATTTTGAGTGTTAACGAATCTAAAATTCTAGAAAAATAGCCTTTTCTAGCATTAATCACTATGAGTGCCTCTATCCTTGCTGCTCTCTTTTTTTGACTTGAAGAGGAATTGTAGGCCTTCCTCTTTTTGCTTTCAAAATATCAGTGTGTCTTGGTGATAAGTCTCCAGCCTTAATGATTTGTTGTATGTCATAATCTATACTCTCATCTTCTTCCGTTTCCCTCCTGTGTTGAATTAACTCCTCAAACTCTTCCATTAAATTTGGGGCCTCTTTAACATGGGGTTCCAGGAGTTGGTCAGCCGGTGTTTCCTTTACTTTGTCCTCCGATTTCTTTTTTTCAGGCTACTTCCTACTCTCATATACCTTGGTACTTTTTCAATTGTTGGAATTTTCTTCCATTCTACTAGACACTTCTACATGCTCTGAGCTTTTACCAAGTGATTGCATATTGCTATCTTTATCCTTGTCATTGGGGCTTATTTGGATCTCAATGTTGGGACTTACCTCTAATTTACTAGACACATCCACCTGTTCCGCACTTCCTCCGGATGTATATAATTTGTTGCCTTTAGTCGTGTCATTGTGACTTCTTTTAATCCCTGGAGTAACATCAAGCTTCCCAAAAGAAGTTTCAATCCATTCTTCTGGGGGTTTGATTAGCATCTTTCTGACATTCTGCTCCATCTCCTCCAGTATAATTTATTTCATCTTCTACATCTGTTCCATCAGTTTCTAGTGCTCCAAACTGATTACCAGTCGTCACCTTTGCCCAAACTTGTTTAGGTTGTCTCTTCCATCCTCTCCTTTTAATTCTTTGTTCAATAAAATCATCCTTCTGTTTAGCAGTTGTCACTCCTTTCTTATCCATTTATTTGTTATCGTGAGTGGGCCTCTGTTCTCTTTGCCGTGTGCATTCCTCCACCTTTTTTCCTTTTGTTCGTGGTCCTTCTTCTCTGTTTTGCGATATAGTTCTGGGTGTTGCACATAGCATTGTTATTCCTCATGTCCTTGGATCATGCAAGTCTTACAGTATTCGGGGGCGTAATCATACTTTATTCTCACCCACTTCTCCATCACCTCTCCATTTGTCTTTTTCATGCCTATTTTAATGCTTTTAGGAAATTCCCTTAGAAGATTCACCTCAACCTTCACCCTTGCACAACTGGGCCTGGTTTGATTTTTTGTCGCCATGTCCACTTGTAAAGGTTTTCCAACTGCAGTAGCTAGCGAGAAGACTGTTTCTTTACCTAAGAAGTTCAGAGGGAGTGATGGAAAGGAAATCCATGCAATTGTTGTGGTAGTCTCCTCCTCTGGATTAAACATAGGATCTCACTTCAAAGTTCTCATAGGGAAAGACCAACTCCTCTGCGTAATATAGAATACCGGTTTGTACAAAAGATGCACATAATGCTCCAGAAAGGTTGACCTAATGAGGACATGTTTTTTTCTAGGTATTCCAATCTTGCATTCTCCCTTTAACTCACATTGTTCTAGAATTAATTTCCTCAGGTCCTGAATATTTGGCCATCCATAAGAAAATTTTCCGATCACAGCATATTCAAGATTTTTGTTTATTATCATCTGATCTACCTCCTCCTTTTCCCATAATACAATTAGCTCCCTATGTAAATATGTTTTTGGTTTTAAAGGAATTGGCTTAATGTTACCTGAATCTGGTTTTAAAGAATCAACATATGCAAGAATAGGAAAATTGGATTTAGTAGGCTGACCACCCTCCAAAGGAGGCTTGCCAGTGGCCGTTGTGGCCATCACCACCGATAGGTAGGCAATAGGGTTTGACAATGATAGACAAACTCGTCAAAAACTTATCATTATCCGCATCAACAATTGAGTATAAAACTTATTTTTTTAATATTTTTTTTCCATATTTTATCGTAATGATTGAGTTTTAGGCTGACTTGTCTTGGTGGAATAAGACGAGTGCCTTCACATCCCTTTTTGGGTCGTGACACTCGTGACATAACAAAATTTAAAAGTCATGTCCAATTAATTTTTTTTGAGGAATCTTGACTAAGAAATCCTCCTAACTAAATCCCCCCCCCCTCAAAAATTGAAAGTTCTTTTTATTTTAATGGTAGTATTAATCATATTTTTTTCTCATTGATGTTTTGAATATCGCTTTTAAATAATTGTGTACTTCTACTATATATTAATAGTAATTTTATATTAAAATAAGTGAGCACTCACAATCCAAAAAAAATGGATCCACCACTACATGCACTAACTTATTTTTCGAATATTGGTGAATTTGAAAAATGACCTACCAAATTGCTAAATTATCATTGCAATTTTTTAAATTATTATATTATGTATTATATATTTAAATGAAAATTTTATTTTATCATTTAATTTTTGTGTATTTTCCTAGTAAAAATAGTAATAATTTTAAGTTATATATTCAAAGTGAAAATCTTTAAAAGATAAAATAAATTGAAAATATTATTAATTCGGGATGAAAATAGTATATATTAAGTAGTATATTTTTTAAAATGTTATATTACATTGAAAAATAATTACGAATATTAGAAACTTGATAAATAGTCTTATATGATTTATAATGTGTTAATTATAAATATTATATAATAAAAATAATAATATAATATTTAAAAAATGAAATAGTGGAGAACTACTATTCACCTCTCTATAAATGGAGAGTAGAGAGTAAAAAATAAAGCGTGGTTGTAGAGCTCATTCTCTATTTTACTCTCCAAGTATAGAGAGTAGAGTCTAAAATAGAGAAGGGTTGGAGATGGTCTAAATTGACCTATGAAAAAGCTTATGAAAATATTTTTAAAATATATTTTTACATTATGTTATATGTAGTCCTAATAAAGAAAAAAAATTATTTTGTACTATAAAATTATAAAAGAACAAGTAAAATAATTAAAATTTAGTAAGAATTGGGCAGCTTGGGTAATTATATTTTTAAAAATTAATTTTAGTCCGACTCATTTATGTCCAAGTAAATTTTGGGTGGATCAATTATTTTTCCATTCATTAAAGGAAAATAACATAGATGCCCACAACGAGAAAATTACTCACACACTCTTGCCCCTTTACTTTGATGCCCTCTATACTAATTACATGTCTTGTTTTTTGTTTTTTTTTTAATTTTTCGACTTTTTTCTTCAGTTTCTCCATTATTTCTTAGCTTTATTTGTTTTTCATTTTACTCTTTCTCTGTTCATTCATTCTTTTCCTAAATTAAGTTATTATTATTTATTTTTTATAACATAATCTATTTCATACTCGATTTTGATTTTTTTTTCTTCTCCTTTGTTGTTCAATTAGTTTTTATTTCTCTTCTCTTTTTTTTTTTCTCGTTTTCTTATCCGTAATTGTTTATTTATTTGTTCTCAAACCATTTTTTTCACCTAATTAATTTTGGCTCCTTTATTTATGTTTTTTTTATTATTCTATTTCTTATATCATTATCTTTATTTCTCGTTCCTTTTCTAATTTTTCTTTACTTTTTTTTCTTTCATAATCGAATTTTAATCATGCTTGTTTTGCTCTTTTTCTAAAAAAGTTCTATATAATAAAAAATATAATTGATATAGTAAATTATTATTCTTTCATTCATTTTTATTTATTTCTTCGCTCCTTTTTTGTTCCTTTTTCTCATTTATTTATCTTATTTCGTTCATTAATTTGTTTCTCAAATCAGAGTATTTTATATTTTTCATCATAATCCAATTTCATACTCAATTTTGTCTCCTTTGTTTTATTTTTCATTTTTTTAATTCTATTGATTCCTTGTTTTGTTTCTTCATAATCTAATTTCATTCTCTCTTTTTTTGCTCGTTAACTTTATTCTTCTTTATAAATTTTTATTGATTTTCATTGAAGTCTGCTTCAATATTTCAGTGAGTTTTTGGGTGTTAGAATATCATAACAAGGAGAAGCCTTAAATTCTTTAAAGTATTTTGGATTTGATTCGCGGTAGGTGATTGTTGTTTGATTTTAGTTTATGTTTTATGTGCTTGTTAGCTACTGCATTAGTATTATCTGCATAATGTATTGCTATGAAAGTAGAATGAATATAAACTGAAATGAATATTATTAACAATCACATGTTTATTAACTACTTCATTGGTGCACAAGTTTAATATGTATGTATTGTGATTGTTGTTATGATTGTGATGTGTGAATTGCTGGTTGATAAGTCTGAGATTTTGACTCATTTGAGGTCTTTTTAGTTCAACAAATAATGTTTTTAATGCCTATTTATGACCTTATCCGATGATATTTTGATATTTTGCAGTTGTGAAGACCAAAGGACAAGGAAAGGATGAATGATGAATCTATGGAAAAGAGGCCAAAAATATTGGAAAGAGTTTAAACTCCCAACTGAGGATCGTCTAACCAAAAGGGCAGATCTCCCAATAGGTCGGATCTTGGCCAAAGTGAAAATGTGCACGTTTGAGAATATATAAGACATGTCAGTGAAGCAAAGTGGGAACGATGATTCTCTGAAGTCATTAGGTGAGCTAAAAGTTTCATCACCGAAGGTGACAAACTTATGAGTTAAAATAAAGGCTGAAATGGCGATCAAGGTGGTAATCGTCTATTCACCGAATGTGAAAGATGAACTGATCGAGTTCGCCAACTGAGGTTCAAACATTTGAAGCCAAAATCAAATAAAGGGCGAGCTAAAGAACAAACGATGATTCGCTGAATCATGAAGGCAAGCCCGACTAACGCCGCCGATCAGGTCGCGTATGAAATTTCTGACTATTTTTTGGGGAAGTTATAAATACCCCAGAGAGAAAGAAAATGGATCATCTTTGAATCCAACTTTTGATTTTATAACTTTTACCTATTCTAACTTTTTCATATGCAGAAATAGACTACTAAGTTTTGGGGTTCTTGAACAACCTTGTAATTGACATTTGAGGGTTCAATTCGAAGTGGGTGTTGAAGATTATTGTTTATCATCAACACATTAATGTCTGAAAATTAATTGGTATACTTTCTTTTCCTTTTATTATGTTTGGCTAAAACTCAAATTCTAGGGGTGTGATTATGGGGTAAAGTGTTGATTTAGTTTAGTGGGTCTAGTGTGTTGCTCTATTTTTGTCACGCCCCAAACTTAGGGGGCGCAACTGGCTCCTAATGCCGAAAAACAGGCCCGAGCTGACCCTGCTGAACAATTTGCTACTAGCACATGGCAGACACACACAATCAAGAAATCAAACAAGTATATCTCGGCTTAAAACTAAGCCCTTAGCCGGCAAGGCCCCTGTCAACTGATCTATAAATGAAACAGCTACTCCCAGGAGATCATATAAATAAATAGCAAACTAGCACAAAAGTCCTGATTGGGCCGTCGAGGCCACCATGATATCTATACCAAAATTAAAAGAAGGTATATATCAATACAATACATCAAACAACTCACAAGCTTCAACAAACCAACAACATAGGCCAGTATGGCCATAACGTAGCTATACACCCCACACACTAGTCTGCAAGCCTCAAAGAGTAGTAAAGATTAGCGGGACAGGGTCCCAGCCTACCCATAAAAATATACACAACAAAAGCTAACCAACCTCCAAACTCTGGCAGCTCCGGAGGAAAGGGGCTAGCCAACCAGATAAAAGTCAATCATGCTGCTGAGGAGGTCTACTCGGTCGTCTGTTAGGACCTGCATGCATGAATGCAGCGCCCCCAAGGCAATGGGGCGTCAATACAAAATAATGTACAGAGTATGAAAGGAAGTAGACTATGAGGAGGTATCCTGATATACTGGAATAATCTGATAAATAAATCAAGAATAAGATAAGTGTACCGACCTGCTCCTAAATCTAAACTTATCAAAACTAATGAAACAAAAACCTAACCAAGCCCCCATAAGCTCGGTAGGTACAAACATCACACAAGAACACCTACTCAGGCCCCCATAAGCTCGAAGGTGACATTCAACCTATATACCCCTATCGGTAGTCCCCTAGCCCCGTAGGCAGTCACATTGCCCTCGTAGGCATTAATATAGCCCCGTAGGCAGCACATAGCTCTCTTAGGCATCAACATACCTTATAGACAACTCATAGCCCTCTTAGGCAACAACATGGTCTTGTAGGAAGCACATAGCCTTCTTAGGCGTCAATATAGCCCTGTAGGAAACTCATAGCCCTTTTAGGCATCCATATAGCCTTGTAGGCAGAACATAGCCCTTATAGGCATAGATCACATTCCTGCAGCTAACCACAATAGACCCAAGGGCAACAATAACAATCCAATCACTAAAAGCGAGCAATTTAGTTATAAGTAATCTATACAAATAGCCTCTAAGTCGTGTCCAACATAGGGACGCTACTAACTGATTAAGAATCCCGACAAGGGAGGATTATATCAACTCTAGCAGCCAATAATCAACAATAATGGCTAAAAGTGTAACAAGGATAATAACCCAATTACATTTCTCCTAAGCTTTAAGGAAACATGCCGTAAGTAGGGAATAACCTTAACATACCTTTCCAATGAACACTCGAAAAACCGTAGTTCCTTCACGAATGTTGTTCCTTATGTACTAAGCTTCGCAAACACTATATATACACAACTGGTACGCACCTATAAACAATTCATAATTATTCTTAAATTGGCAGATTTTCCATATTGCCCCAACTTGTTGAAACGTCCGTAGAAATTCATAAAAACAACCATAAAAGAGTCCCGAGATGATTACCATAGTTAACCACGTTTAAAACTTGAAGAAAAACCAATAAATACAAATTTATATCTTCAAAAACCAGCTCCAAACACAGCTAATACAAGGGAAAAATGATTGCCACATGTAGGGATTACGTTTCTAGGCACGGGGACAATGTTTAATGGTAGAAAATGTCAAAAACTAACCTTCATAATGCTAGAACTCCATAGGAACCCTCTCTTCAGTTTTCTCTCTGGTTTGGAACTGAAATGGAATGTTTTCATGGCTTAAAATGTTAAATAAGCCGACATACCATATTTTTTACCCTACCCGGATCCGACCCGGATTCTACCCCGGCAGTCCCTAGTAAAACCCTCATAACTTTTTACTCTGATGTCAGTTTGATACGGGGTTTTATGCGTTGAAAACTAGACTCGTAGGGCTTCAATTTAATGGGTAATAGGCCTTCTAAATCTTTATATATTGGGAGAAAACATCAAATACATTTGACCCAAATTTTAGAGAATCTTTAAAAGGAACTTACGATAACTTTCGCCAACTTTTATTTTTTCCACTTACTTAACTTCAAAACTTGAGATACAATCCTTCAACACTTAAAATATGACATACCACATAATTTTTAATTTATTACTTACCCTCCTTGTCTTTCCATGAAGATAGGAGTTAATTTAGACGTTTTTAAAAAATCAGGGTGTTACATCCTTCCCCTCTTAGAAACATTCGTCCTTGAATGAAAAAAAAAATCTGAGTCACGCCGTTAAGTCCTTAGGAGTTTCAAAAATTTAGGTAGAATATCCTTTGTAAATGTGACTATCCAGGAACATAAAACACAAAATTGCTAACCTAGGCGTCTCACAGGATGACATAAATAGCTAAGCACTATAGCTCCACAATAACAGTGCGAGCAAATATTCAACGACAGCAACAATAATAATAATAAGCAACAATATAAAAAAAATCAGATTGGTATCTAACCTCACTGCACTAATATAAACTGATATGCCATCACCCTGGGGTATTAAATAAGTGAGGATATTTGGACCTCATGCCATCCTCAGCTTCCCAGGTCACCTCTTTTGTATTCTTGTTTCTCCACAATAATTTAATCGAAGCCACCTCTTTGGTCCTCAATTTATGGACCTATCAATCTAATATGGCAATTGGAGTTTCCTCGTAGGACAACTCCTTTATGATATGAACATCCTCAATCGGGACAACCCGAGAAGGGTCTCGTACGCACTTCCGTAGCATCAATACATGGAAAACACGATGAAAATATTCTATCCCCGAAGGAAATTCTAACTCATAAGCCACCCGTCCTACCCTCCGAAGGATCCGGTATGGCCCAATGAATCTTGGACTAAGCTTTCCCTTTTTGCCAAATCTCATAACACCCTTCATAGGCGAGACTTTCAAGAATACCCAATCATCGACACAAAACTCTAAGTCCCTTCGTCGAACATCTGAGTATGACTTTTGTCGGCTTTGAGCTGTTAGCAACCTCTCCCGTATGAGCTTGACCTACTCCACTGTCTGCTGTACTAAGTCGGGTTCAATCAACCCTGACTCACCTACCTCAAACTATCCAATGGGGGATCTACATTTTCATCCATACAAAGCTTCATAAGGTGACATCCCGATGTTGAAATGAAAACTATTATTGTATGGGAATTCTATAAGAGGTAAGTGATCATCCCAACTCCCCTTGAAATCTAGCGCACACGCCCGTAGCATATCCTCGAGTGTCAAAATTGTGCGCTTAGCCTGGCCATCTTTCTGAGGGTGAAAGGTTGTACTAAGATTAACATGTGTCCCCAATCCTTTCTGGAAGGACTTCCAGAAGTTGGCGGTGAATTGTGCTCCTCTATCAAAGATAATAGATACTGGGACACCATGTAGCCTAACAATCTCCCTAATATAGAGCCCTGCATAGTCTTCGGCCGTAAAAGTAGCCCTGACTCGTAAGAAGTGGGCTGATTTTGTTAGTCTATCAACAATTACCCAAATAGAGTCAAACTTGTGATGCGATCAAGGTAACCCTGTAATAAAATCCATATTAATTACTTCCCACTTCCACAAAGGAATGGCTATCTCCTGAACTAGCCCAGCGGGCTTTTCGTGCTCAACCTTCACCTGTTGGCATTTAGGACACTGTGTCGCAAACTCAGCAACGTCCTTCTTCATCCCGTGCCACTAATAGATCTCCTTAATATCATGGTACATATTCGTCGAACCAGGGTGAATAGAATA